>VURO01013138.1:32072-42460 GCA_015108175.1 Pelvicachromis taeniatus
CCCCCCCGCAATTGATGTAGCCATTACTTCCCGAACAACCACAAGCTAAATGTATCCACCACGCACAGTAGAAAATAGCATAACTGTGGGGAGGATGAGAGGGGAGGGCAAGGATTGAGGGAAGGCAGCTTTAAAGACCCAAGACCAGAGCGTTGAGATAGAGAAGTGAGAGGCAATGATGGACAAATCAGCACTATATGAATATGATGAAACCAAAGAGGGAAACAACTTAATAAAGGTATGAGATGAATACTGCGAGCAAGAGGAAGCCATGAAGAGAAAGACCAGAAGACTTTGAAGAGGGTCTGGAAGACGGATGGCGTGCTACTGAAAAAAGTAAACGACAGCAGACTGAAATCTGGAAGGGGGGGGGGGGTCCTCTAGTTCAACCACTACATATTTTCCCTCGTAAGGGATATAATTTAAACAAACCCACTAAAGGTTGGGAGCAGAGCAGGCAATGCCAACTCCATCTCAGCAGTCAATGTTTTTTTTTTCTCCTTTTCTCTCCCTGTTTTTTCTATTTCTTTCATTTATTTATTTAAATGAGAGAGTGCATGTTAATAACACACACATTCCAGATTGGGATACACATACAAGCAATGGTGTATAGATACACAAGTTAAAAAAAGATCCTAGATCTAGTGTGCCATAAATCTTTGTTTCAGATGTGTCTGAAACACTAGGTAGAAGAATTAAGTAGTGGCTCAGTTTTTCTAAGAAATCAGTCTTGATCATAGGTGATAAAGCTTTGTTAGAACAAGAAGGACTGACCTTTAAGGCATCAGGAAATGTCAAAATACTTGTCAGGTCATCTAAGAATATTTGAGACTATCTGTCCCCATGGTCACAGCAGAATTGATCGATTCCCAGTTACAGTCATTTTACACACCGACTGGCCAGGTGTGTACAGGTGAGGCGCCAGTAAGGACTTGAACTTTCTCAAGCTGTTTTTTCGATTCTTCACAAAACCGTTTTGTGTGACGATCCAAATGAAATGCCTTTGAAGTGAGATTTCAGAAAAGTATGGCTATGTGGAACGGCTATTAAGCCTGGCTTCCGGCATGATGTGCGTTAACAATCCCCTTCAGGAATGTCCGATTTCAGCCGTGCACACAGACCAAGATTTGTGAGCAATTTTTGAAAACTTAATTTGTACAATGGGAAAGACTTGGCTGCTATTTGTTTGTCCAATCAGAAAATGGAAGCGACAGTCGGGTGTGGAAAACTATCACCGCTTTATCATCACTATTCCAGAATGAAGAAAGATACTACTGCAAATAACGAGGAAGCATAGGTTCTTCCAGAAACAAACACTGAGCATAGCAGCAGTGTCATTTGTAAAGATATCTCAATCAAAAACCTCAGTTTAAAACGAGTGCAACTGACAAAAGACTGCTGTTGTGTTGGAAAATGTACAGAAAGGTTTAGAAGACATGGTTTGGAGCACTGTAAGCAGTTAGTTTGCACAGTAGTTAATGTGCAGATGACTGAAGACAGTGCACAGCCTGTCAGCTCACAGCTGTGGATCCCCACAGCTTCACATCAGCAGTGGACCGTGGATGGACCATGATGGCCAGGATGTGTGGAGAACAGTTAAGAATAATACAAGTCACCTCATCAGTGTGTGTGTGTGTGTGTGTGTATATATGTCTATCGCCATTTGTCCATCAACTGTGTGTTTTTTCTTCAGTCCAGTGCTAATGAAAGGTTTCTTCCCCTGGAACACCACCCAAGTAGGTTAGACTGAAAGGCCCAGCGGCTCCCGAGCTTTGTCCCCATGGACACTAAAGAATGAGCAGTCCCGAAAAGTTCTTCCAATAATGGGGCCTCCTTCTTTATAAAAGCTGGTCTTTTGGTCAAATGTGTTTATCTAACGTGCTTTGTAATGAATTTGCTCTTTTACTATCACTCCAAGAGCCAATCTGCCCAGCTGTCACACTAAGAAAACCAGTGGAAACGAAAAAACTGCAGGATACAGTAAACATTTGGGTACAAAACTGTGAGGGCACAGCAGCTGTAAAATGACTTTCAGCTGATAAACACATTGCATGAACGATTTCCTGGAGATTAAAGAGACAGAAAATAAAAGAGTTAAAAAGAGATACAGTGCCATTAAAAAACTATCCAAACTTGCAAGTTGTTAAATCAGGAATCAACTATGACTAACCTTTTGGAAAGCTTAGTTCAAGTTCACTAGTTGGACCTAGGTCTGATTACTTTAATTACCTTAATTAAGAAATCACTTATTAAACAGAAATTGGTCTGACGAGTGAAGTAAGCTAAAATATCTCAGAAAACAACACATCATACCACAGTTAAAACAAACAAAAAAGGTCATTGACGTCTTTCAGCCTGGAAATTGTTACAAAGCCATTTCTAAAGCTTTGGGACTCCAGCGAATGACGGTTAGAGCGTTTATCCACAAATGGCAAAAACTTGGAATAGTGGTGAACCTTCCCAGGAGGTCACAAAAGAACCCAGAACAATATCTAAAGAACTGCAGGCCTCACTTTCCTTAGTTAAGATCAACAATAAGAAAGAGACTGAGCAAAAATGGCATCTATAAAACAGTTCTAAGGAGAAAACCACAGCTGACCAAATAGAAAACAAATGCTCGTCTCACATTTGCCAAAAATATTGTTATGATCCCTGAGAATTTACATTTAGCAGAAAACTAACATTTCAACAACTAACTTCATAATAAGGATATCACACCAACAGTCAAATATGGTGGTGGTAGTGTGATGGTCTGGGGCTGGATGATTTTCAAACTGATGCAACCATGAATTCTGCTCTCTACCAGAAAATCCTGAAGGAGAAAATAAGTCAATGCCCTGAAGCTCGAGACAACTTGGGACCATGATCTGATAAACACCAGCAAGTCCACCTCTGAATGGCTAAAAAAAAAAAAACAACAACCCCAATACAAAATATAATGAAGGGTTTGGAGTGATTTAGTCAAAATCCAGACTTAGATCCAATTGTTATTCTTTGGTATGCCCCATAAGCAGACTGTTCATGTTTAAAAACGCTCCAATGTGTCTGAATTTAGGTAGGTTTGGGCATTTTCTCCCTTTAATAAACAAAATCACAATTTAAAAATGATCTGTAACATTTAAATGTGACAAATACACCCACTTGGCAAAGGGAGCAAATAGTTTTTCACAGCACTGTCTGTCTATAAGAGACACATTAGGGTCATCACTGCAGTCATGTTGTAGCGACTGGTCTGAATTGAACTGCAGTAAAAACATAAAACAAAGACAGAAAATGAAGAAGAGCAATCCACGCTTTTTTAACGTATTGGCCAAATAGTGCATGACTGCATAGCAGAAGAAAGGCATGGACGATTACGTATATGTCACTCCACCTGTCAAACCCTGCTGAGTGATTATGAATGCTGTTTGGGAAAGGTCTGCGTGCAGTGAAAAAGGCAAAGAAATGGCAGACGCGTCTAGACTTGTGTATGTGTACGTGTACGACAGCAACGCACATTGCTTGTGAATCCACACGCGTGTTTTTGGCTGACCAGTCCAGCTTCCCAGTAGGAATGCAGCCCCTCCAGCTCATTGTTGGGCTGCTGTGTGAGAGACACCTGTGCAACACACACATGCATGCATGCAAAGCACTGTACACTCGAAGAGTACCAGCCCCCCCATTACAAATCCCTTGCCCTGTGTCCCAGCACACAGACAAAATTCAATGGATGACATGGATGAGAAACTCTACAGACTCAAAGCAAGCAAGCCACACTGTAACAATCATCCATGTAGGTCTGGTTGCTTGCAACAATTATTCCAGGAGTTTCCACAATTATTCAGTAGGTGTTCAGTTAAAATAGCTGTTTGAGCATTCTGTAAATTAAAAACAGCTAAAAACCCAACTATTAAGATAACGTCCACTTTTCTCACCATCCTTTGTTTCCAGAGGGAAAATGTTTTTATTTTTTTGGTAAAGAAAGGAGAACAAAGGCACAAAACGGGACTTAAACAAGACTCTACCTCCCACTAGTCCCCAACCTTTAAGTCCTCTCCCTCTGCGGTCAAACACAAAGCATGCATACAATAGCTGGCTGACTAATTGACCTTGCTGAAATAATGTTAGCTGGCCTCATACAGAGGACTCTCAGTCAGTGTTAAAGCAGGAAAGTCCACAGAGGTTTCTTCAAGAGAGCACAGACCCTGAGGGTCCTCCACCTTTTCTTCTCCTCTCTTCCTCCAGAGTGCTTTGCACAATGGTGAAATTATTTCCTGGCCACCGCCACCTCCTCCGCTCTCCCACCACCAATTACATCTTGACGATTTTTTTTTTTTTTTTAAATCTGCTTAGGCCAAGTGCACTCACCCAGATGCAGACACACAACTCTGAACAGGAAAACAAGGGGGCCACGCAGGTGCAGAGCAGCTTTGTTGTCATAACATTTCCATAGAGACAGGGAAATCTGACAGGCAGTGATGGTGTTCAGACCCTTCGCCGCTACTTTCCTCTCTGTTGTCCACCTACTACTCAGCAACATGTGCATACATGTACACATCATTTATGTATGCATGGCTGACTCTGTGAATAAACACAATTAAAAGATGAGACTGCGCACACACAGACAGCGAGCAGCAGCAGGCTTCAGCACTTTTCCTATTAAACTGTGCGTGGCATATTACTCCTGCCTCGCCGACACTGTCATGTTTCCATGCTATGGACCCACATGGGGAGAGATATCAGCCAGGAGCACATGTGGCCCACCTGCCACCAGCCAATCAGAGAGCATGGAGAAAACTCCAGAAACAGAGTGAAAAAATGTATTTAATTGAATTTCCTTCTGTTTTCTGTGAGTTCCCCTCTTAGGCAGCAGACCTGCCAATGGCAGGCTGCAGATCGCTGGTTTCTATCATGGAAACCTGACTATAAAAGAGAATACAATGAGGAGACAATCCACCTAGCCTGCTCTCGTTATTAAATGATAGGAAAAGTCTGCTCACTTAAACAGGCTTTAAAAAAAGGAAGGAAAGTTGGGCTGGTTTTGTTGAAGGTCCAGATGTGGATGATGGCTGCGCAGAGAGCATACAGACTATTTACACATGGGAAACGTCGCCATTTCAGATATTATGAGATCAGCTGTGGCATCACTGTTGGCTATCATATCTGGCTTCCAGTATTTGGTTTGGACACGTTTTCTTTGGCTGAAATTAATAAAACAGTGACTGTAGTGTTTAGTTGACAGGTTTCAGCTTCAGACAGGTTCAGATTTGTACAAAAACATCTAATCTGCTTAGCAGCAAGGAACCTTATTGGACAAAACAGCTCAATGGAGGACAAACGTTTTTTGTTTCTGTGTTGCTTTTATATTTAGCCCAGCCAAGTATAGTGAGCATTATAAAGGAAGACACTCACTAACATGGGCATAAACAGCTTTGAATGCTGAAAGGTGACACTTTTTAAAAAATATAAACAAAATTTATGGATTACGTTGGATGCTTCATCAACTTTTGACTAAACTAAAGATAAAAAATTCTCAGCTGTGTCATCTATTTTCATCTCTCCCGTGAATGTAACAGAACGCACGTAACATATAAATTACGTGGCCATGAGGCAGCTCCTCAATGTCTTTGTTCATCCATATCCTGAGCTGTCTGTCGTTCCCTTTGTACCTTCGTTATTTTTTGCAAGACAATTAGGTGCACAGTGACAGGCTGCAGTCCCAGAGGCAGGAGTTAGAGGCCAGCCTGCAGGGTGGGTGTGGGCAGAGTACGAGGCAGAGGAAACCATGTACTAATGAGAAACACACTTCTCTCCATCACTCAGATTGGTCTTCTTACCACAGCAGAGAGAGGTGGCGTTTATCCAGGAGGTGACTGGCGTCCAGAAGCAAGGCATGATTTAAAAACGGGAACGCTGTACCGCACGACGGTTCTTGAGTCTCGTGAAAGGCAAAATCATGAGTCTTATAAAACACATGGATTTGTTGAAAGACACTTGAGTCAAAAAAGAGGGGGTTACACTAGAACACAAATTTCAAATGCATTAACATATGGTAGACAAATCTAATTTAAAAAAAAAAAAAGAGTAAAGGGAAGAGGTAAAACACAGGTAAAATACTTTAACAAAGAATAAAGGAAAAAGGATAAATATAGAACTAGCTGCTTAAGTTTAGAAGATCTCCTTCAAATTATTACAGTTCCCTTCATTGATACTAGCAGTGTATTTAATCCTCTCCTAACAATACATCCATGCTGTCAATCGTGGCCGGTGCTTCTGTCAACCCTGCCTTCCACACATCTTTATCGGCTGCTCAGCTACTGGATATTTAACCCACAGAGCAAAGAAACAAGTGCTAAAATAGTCCTGAGCAGTGTGAGCAGCAAAGATCCTAACTGTTATTGTGAGTGTATTTCCAATAAAGGGGGAAGAAAGACAATTTTCCAGATGCTGGAGAAAAACAATACCCACAGCTGCAAGTGCAACTCTGCTGCTGTTTGTGTTAAGGCTTGAAAGTGAAGTCCGACACTGTCTCGAGCCTCAAACCTGAGACAAATTGGAGGGAGGTTTCAGCCTTCTAGTACCAAGTCATTTGCTTAAATACCTTAACAACATTAAGACGTCCTCAAATGCAATTTAATGCAGAGTGACTTCCTATGACTAGTAATGTCCATTTTATTTGCATTGCATTAATGCGAAGTCTAAAAGAAACTAAAGAAATACAAAGGTAAATGAAAGAAAACAGGAGGGAAAGAGGGTGAAAGGAGGCAGCCTAAGGTGGGAGTGAAAGACTTTATTTTTCCTTCTGTGGTGAGTTCACACAAAAGGGTCCTTCTGATCCCTGGAGTGCTGAGCACATACCTGCGGGATGAAATCAAAACCCTCTGTGAATTATATTAAATATCCCCCGCCAAACGCTTCGCATATTTCCATCTGCTTTTACCGCTTCTGAGCAGCTCCATTAGGTCTGGCTCTAAAAAGAAAAAATACTAAATTAGAAGGCCAGACACGAGCACCTTCAAAAACCCAGCTCTCCGTTTCCATTTCATCTCTCCGTAATGGAGAGGTAGATGTTACGCAGATGAGTAATGGATACAGATAGTAATAGACAGAAGGTGTAGGAGGCGGTCAGGTAAGGATAACGAAAGGATTGGTTGAAGGATAACAGCTGTATTTTTGACACGACGGTAAGCCCAGGAATTTAGAGGACATGTTTTGTTTTCTCTTTTGGTTAATCGCAAGGGAGACGTTCTCAAACTAAAAGCAAAAGAAGTTTAGGATTAGCATATGAACTTACACATGCAGCCAAAGGTTCATAGAGTAACGATATATTCACACAAAAAAAAAAAGAAAAGAGGGGATTTCAAAGCTCCCTCCTCCCTTTTCATCCTCTTCTTCTGGTCAAACTCCCTCTCCACTTAATCACAAACTGAAACCCCAAATGGCTAACAGATTTCAGACACCATGTTTCAAATGTCAGAACGCTGACAGAGCGCGTGCGGTCACATCTTTACACTATACCATCCCCCACAGTCATACTGGTGAGTCTTGACCCTGCAGATCACCTGGAGAAGACCGTAGTTTTGCCTTTTCCTGCGCCTCAAACAGTTGTGTTTGAGCTGGACCCAAACAGCAAAGTTCTATTTTTTCTTTCTCAGAAGGTGAACGGAGAAAGGTCAGACTATCATTCAAACATTTCGTGTTTTTTTTTTTTTTTGCTCTGGTTTGGTAAACGGCCCTGCAGCTGCACCTAATACCCACGGGAAAGCCATCATCTGGGACTGATTTTGGAGAGCCCGGGTCGCTTGCGAGAGAACGGAGGGACTGTTCTGTATAAAAGGCTCATTCTCTTATAGGGCACAGGCTTCTTCTCAATCTACCTGATTAAAGGGAATTTGGCTCAATTATACACCTACTGACTGGGCCCTGCGCTCAGGCACGACCCACACAGTCAATGAGGAGTGCGAGTACAGGCGGCACACTGGGGACACTCCTATCCATTGACCACAAAAGCCTCTCTCCATCGGTTAACAGCACAGTCTGTCAGCAGCACTTTCCTCAGAGGGCAAGTCCTTAGTATAACCTGTGACTGGGTTGTAAAAGCAGTGAGGCTGGCTCTCCAGGGGCAAACATATGTCCTTCCTAATCAACAGGCGAGCCAACAGGTCACAGTGATCTACTTAAATCAGCCTCTAGCCAGATATTAAGAGACACCATAATAACAGAAGGTCTAAATGTGCATGCATGCAAATGTATGGTGTTTGTGTCCGTTAGCAGAGGAGGGTAACGCTGATAGGGACTGAGAACAGTTAGAAGAGGTCACAGGCAGAAATTCCCCTGAGACTGCAGTTCTGTCATGCTGAATGCTAACCAAATAACCCCTGGAGAACTGACTGTCATCTTTATGACACCATTACAAGCTAGTATGCAAGCAAACATCTGCGAGAGGTGGCCGTGTAAGTGTGGTCAAAGTATGTTTAGCTGCCGAAGAGGGGGGAGGATGCATAATTATCGTGACGTCTCAAGCATTTACACAGCAAGCTGGTAGCAATCGTGCCCAGCTATAAAGTTCACTGATTGCAGCTGGCTTAAAGACCCAATTAAACTCATTATTATAATTCTGGTTTATAGGGGGAAGAATATGAAGGAGAGAGCGGTACACACAGACCCGCACAGTTCCTCGGTGTGCAGCTCTACAGCTTGCATGGAAAAGAGGCTTGAAGTAATAGCCACCTTTGCATAGTTCAAAATGCTCCTCTCAGACTCATCACCCCTCTCCCCCTCACTTTTTTCATTCTCCATTTCAACCCCGACCAAAAAATAAACATTTCCAGCCCATTATTCTCCATCCAAATTATATTCCACCCACAACTCGATTTTACTGGCTCATGATCCTGGGCCTCTTTATGTTGTGACAGTCCAAAGAAAACAGTTCTACTGAATGCTGTCTACAAGCAAAGCTAACCTGATACAAGCCAGCTCACTGCTTCAATTACACACCATGTTTACCGCAGCTGTTTTAATTAAAAACAGGCAGGAAAACATGAACAAATCCATCTTTATATGCACCTCAGGCTTAAAACGACAAGGAGGAAGTGCCCTTCAATGGATGTTTGACTTTGAGTTTCCCTGGCCGCTTGTTTTCAATCTATTAGGTGCAGAGAAAAATTGAGACAATATCTCCTTTTGATTAGTGCATTTTGTCTTTGCCATAGCTGCTTGGTCAAACACTAATGCAATGCTCAGTTAAAACACAAAAAAAATCCCCAAAAAGTAGGGGGGAAAAAGGAGGTTAAAGACTGTTTGTTCCTGTCAGGAACAGGCTGATTGATGTGTAATTTAAGCACTCGTGCTAAAAATAGACATCGACACAGTGTCTGAAATGAGAACAAAAATCTTTTTCCGCCACTTACAAAATAAGACAACAGGTTAAAGAAAAAAAGACAGTGAGACAAATAAGCAGTCAGCAACATTTTGACCTTGGCCATTAAATAGAAACCAGCCAGCACCTTCTATTATCAGTAAATACTGATTGCAGACTACGTCTAGTAGTATAGTTTGATAAAGGGGTTGGCTAGTGCTTATATGGATATGGCTGAATACAAAGTAATCACTGCATTTTCCCCTCAATTTGACTCCTGAAACATTGTTTGTTTTTGACACTGTTCTGGATGTATCCCACTGCAGAGATTAACCAACAACAATGGAGACTCAGCCTGTAACGGCAGCTTGGGTCAAAAGTCCAGCAAGGGTCATGGTTAAAAATGCATTTAAAAAAAGAGAGAGTGAAGGTAATAGAAACTATCACGAGAAAAATGGGGATAAGCTGGCATGGGAAGATCTCACTGATAGGCGCACAACCCGATACTAATGTTTGGCAGTTGTGTGGGTGCAGTTGTGGTTTCTTTCTTTTCCTTTTACATTTTTTCCTGTGCCATTCTTTTTTGGAAACTTGGCTGTACAAACAGTTATCTTCTAGTAATAACTTAAGAGTATTTTGAGGGAAAGAAGGCATGAGAAAAAAAAAATTGTATATAATTTTTGAAGCTATTCTAACAGTGAGAAGGCAGTATAGAAAAGCAGTAAATGATGAAGTCTCGTCTGTCGTTTAAATGTCTACTTCTTTTATATCAGTGCTGGTGCGCAGACATCTGGAAGGGATGTGGCCTTGCGAGTAAAAGCTCTCTGACACACATCGCGGCATATGATAGCATGATTGAAGTGATTTAATACAGGACATCCAAAATACTGCGGATGGGACAGCTCCAAACCTTGCAATTAGGTCCAATGGAAAAATCACAGCATAAAAATTGAACTACTATCAAAAACCAGGAAACCAAAAGGCTTGTCTCAAATTAAAACTAATGAATTTAATAAATGCAAGATGATCCGTTTCTCTGTCGGGCTTCTTT
>VURO01013154.1:10549-23038 GCA_015108175.1 Pelvicachromis taeniatus
GGAGTCAATAAATATCCATAAAAAAAAAAAAAAAAAAAAAACCCCAATGGCTGCTTAACTGTCAACAAGCCGAAAATAAAGCAAGAATCCCAGACTCGCTGTTTTCACGAATCGGGAAAAAGTGTCAATTACAAAGCTTTAAAAAGAGCATAATCACTGCTTTCCCCTGCGTTCAGTCGCATTTTAAAAACTGCTACAACTTCTCACAGACTTTCAGGGCATTATCACTAAAGAGTTTCAGCTGAGCTTTAAGCCTCTAACTCCACAAAGCTTGCTTGACAAAAATCAAACCACGTCTGACCCAAATCTGCTCAAAATCTTGAGGGAAATGTAGTTTTTCTTGGCTATTTTTACTACTCTGCACTCATCCTGTGAGTTCCAGCGCTTTGCGTGATACACTGAAGTGAACAGTTTGTGACAGCAGAGAGCCGGGTAAACATCTGCCGATCTCGTCTCCTCAGTAGAGTCCTCAGTCTCTGCCAGAGCAGACTAGAAGGCGCAGAGAGGAGGAAAGAGAGGTACAGATAGCAGAGGATGAGAAGATGGTGGGATCCGCAAAGGCTGACAGGCAGAAAGACTGAGAGGGGGAGCGGGCGATGAGCCTGAAAGGTGAAGGGGAAGGGGGGGGGCAGGGAAAAAAGACGCACTGCCGGGAGTGTCGACAAGAAAGAAGTGAAGTCGGGTCACAGAGCGTGCAACAGACACACTAAGACGCACACGGAGACGACGAAATGACATACTGTAGATACTGATGCTCGCAAAAGGCAGTAACACTTCCTGGAGAAACAATACTACTAGCCGAGTGTCGTATCCACTACTATCAAACTGCACGACGGTATCGCGGGAATCTCCAGCACTCCGTCCAGCAGGGTCACCATTTATAGCCGACCGCCGTTGTCTGTTTACATTCTCTGCATGGCGGTCGTGACGCAGCACTGACAGCATTTCAAGGTCCCACAAAACAGAACGCAGCATTTTGCATTAGCATGTACTTAAATTTACAAGGACTGGTTTAACATTTTAAACATTTCTGTGTCTGTAGGAATATTTCTGATTTCTTTTCTGTCATTATATTCCTCCTCGTTTACCTTAGCTTGCACGTGCACTGACTGTGCAAGAAACCAGCGGTATTAAAGCTCACTTGGAAAGTATTTTGTACCCTTTCATGGAATAGCTTGAATGAAAATGAAAGTGAGCTGGTCCACTCTTTATGGCTCCACATGGCTTCACATTTATGATACAGATGTGCAAGTGGTGCTAATCAACTTGCCTTAAATCTCGCGTCGTCGCATTTTCAAAAGGATCCCCCGTTTATTCATGAATCTTTGTGCTGCACCTGTAGTTTTCCAGAAAGTCCCTTCAGATCGAAATCTCTTTAACCGAGAGGCAAACATGGAAGTGCAAAACTCATCCAAACGAAGGGATGATCATAACAATAATCAACTGTGTGACTAATGAAAAAGTAAGGTCACTTTTGGCCCACTTGAACTTATATTTAAAGTATCTGTTTTCTCCATTTTGAGTATTTTTTTTAATGTAATGTGGAAAATTTAAAGCACGCATCCCTCTCACTCACAGCTGTGATCAACACACTTAAGTTTACGTTACCGTTGCCAATCTGGCAACATCGCCATTACCTTTCGTGACTTTTCTCCGAGTCTACTGTTGAGGGAACAGCAGCGCAGACCTTTGGCACCTGCGAATGAGCCGACTGCACGTGTGCAGCGCTCTTCCTGTGCTTTGTTTCCCAAACGGAGGTTGAGCACTTTGCGTGAGATTACTTTATAGCTCTTGATTCTTTGTCAGACAATGTCTAAGTTAGAAAATCGGGTCCTGCTCAACTCTGACTCGCCCTCCTCCAGGTTGTATTCATCCTGAGCACTTTCAGTAATGAACAATATAAAAACAGTTGAATTCTCACTTCTATTTTCTAAGAAACAGATCATTTGAAATTTTACAAAACCTAAAAAAAAGTGCAGTAAATAACAGTCAAAAGCCTTGGCTCACAGTTTACGACACTAACAACTGTATTTGATGAATACAGTTAATACCACACCATGAGAGAGAGAGAGAGAGAGGGGGCAGAGAGTGAGGGTGCTTTTCAAAAGAGCAGCTGGCAACGTTTCCTTGGTTGTGATCGTTGTTGCTTCTATTTTAGGAACCATTCAGGAAGTGATCTAGAGACAGGCTGCTGACGGAGTAATTCAGCTCAACCAAACAACGCTCAAGTCATCACGAACCAAAACAAGCACAAGTGAATGTGGCAGAGAAAAAGAGGGCAGAATAACGAGAAGGGCGCGACACATCTGGATCTTTCTGTGTATATATCTACTGTTTCATTGACTTCTGGGAAATGCGTCAGGCGCTGTAGCGCCAGCGTGCTACACGCTGCTTCTGATCGAGTTTCATCATGACTGTTCACATGCATTATCTCTTGCTGGATTAAATTTTGACAGACTTGACCTTTTCTCTCCAACACATTTTGTAAAAATCAATTTCTCTAAGATTGCATTTGACAAGTCTTGTAGCGCTGCACGCCGTGTTTCAGCCGCTGGATACTGATTCCTGTTACCCTTCACTATCACAGGGGTGGGTAGCTCATTCTCAGCGTTGGAGGAAATTAAGGGGGTGCCTTAAGTTCAGTTAGAGAACTCCTTAGAGGAGTCACAATTTGCACAGTGGCAACATTTTTTTCTTTTTTTACCCAGATTCGGGATAGCTAAATCCTCTTTAAGTACACAGCTCAAGACCTCCATGTTGTACTGGCTTTCTTTGCTAAATAAGGCTAAAAAGGAACCAAGGAACTGCGAGGAAGGCTTGTGTAAATGCCACAACCTTGGAAAACCCTTTCTTAGAGCTTAATTGAAACAAAAAAAACATATAAATGCATCTACTTTTCCGAAGCTCTCAGCGGCAGCTGAGGGCAAATATGGACTACATGACTCTCAGAGCTGCTGCGCTGCTCAAACCACAAGACGTTTTTGTCTCTAATAGCAGTTCACGGATCCCCACAAGTCAATTAATTTAACAAATTGCTATAAAAATATACCAGAATACCATTCTTTGAAGTTAATTCCTGTAAATGCTGATCCCTCGAGGGGAAAAAAAAACCACAACAGTGAGCTGCTGTGCGTTTTTATAGCATACTAAAGTATTGCTTTCTCTTTACAGTGTGTCAGTGTGTGTACGAGTCCACGCATGAGGTTATAAGGTCTCACTAACAAAGGCCACGTGACAGAGACTGCTGTAGAAATTAATCACATCTGGCTTGTGGATATGTTTGATTAGTAAACCAGGCAATTAAGCACTGGTGACCCTGCAGGAGACACCAGAAATATTTGGTGGTTAGATGATTTATTCATATTTTATTCATATTCATACAGCAGTTTGCTATAGTTTCCAAAATTTCTGGCAGATATTCGCAGCTAGGCATTAGCCGGGGTTGGAGCTCATCTGCAGTGACAGGGGGGCTGCTGGTGCTAGCAATGCTAACATTAGCCTCACTCTGCACACTAATGTGACGTGATGTGCAAGAGTGCAAGAGTCAAGCATTTCGGCGTCGTTCAAAATGTGATTTAGTCATTGAATAATGTGATTACCGGCTTAAAACAGCTCTTAAGCACACGCCCAATATTTTCATGGACAATGTTTAACTGTGACTCCGTTAGATTTTGTTCAACCATCAGTGCCCCTGAGTGTTTTTGAACTTTGAGACTCGCAAATTAGTCTCAAACCGTTTAATGTACTAGGAAATGATTCGCCAGGAAGATCCATAATCTGGCCATAATCGTCTTCACTGTGGCCGTTGTCGTGCCAAAGTCGGCATCCCCGACAGGATTTGTTTCCCCAGTGTCGGGAGCACGCGCTGGGCTGTCCAAATCACGGACAAACAGTATCCCACATTCTTGATTTTTAGTACACAAAGACTTCTAATAATGACTAACTATTCCTGAAATTTTGGAGATGTTAGCTCTTTATACAGTAAAGTTACAGTGGGATACATATAATATCAGGCTAATCCTTCCACAGTCTGTTCGCCCTGTCCAAATCACAGGTCAACAGTATCACACATTCTTCATTTTTAGTTCACAAACACTTCTTATAATGACTTGTTGCTCCTTAATCTTTGGAGGTTTTAGCTCTTTATACAGTAAAGTTACAGGAGGATACAAATAATTATCAGGCTAAATGTGCTTGGTTTATTGAAATAATCCCGTCCAATAACACGTGAGAATAATAAATGTATAATTCTCTGAAATGTATGACCCACAAACTGAACGGTGATGTAACGACGCTCATTTTTCACGTTGTCACTAAAACAGTTCACTATTTCCACCACAGGGGATACAAATTCTGTCGGGGATACCTACTTTGGCACAACACCATAGCATGCACATGAATGAGACGCAGAAAGCCATTGTAGTTCCTATTAACAGGGTAATGCTGACCATCCCGCCAATTTCCGAGTCTACTTTTGTCTGTGTGTCATATTTACGATTAAACATAAAAAATAAATACATTTAAAAAGTCTAATAAAATGAGATATTGATATTTTCATATGGGAATTGGTCCTGCAACATGAAATGCTGGTATTGTTAGTATTGATATTTCAGGATCACATCACTACCCCTCAGTGTGTGAGTGAGACGGTAGACAGCGGCGAGGAGGACGCAACACAAAAACACATAAATATGACTGACGCCTGTAAACGAAGCAGCATGTGGCTGCAGTTTAAAGAAGAAGCACATACGAAGAGGAGAAACCGCATCAGCCCATCCACGCTGAGGCATCGGATTTTTCTGACTGGATACTGAGTTTGGTTCTGTGGATTTGTTTGCAGTGTTTTGTTTTTGAGTTGAATTAAAACTAAACGTTTGATTGAAATATTAAACAAAAGTAACAATGCCTGCTTTGCTAACAGAACAAATACACAAAACTAGGCAATTATAAGGCTTCTTATAAAAACAATAATTGACCTGGCTCTCTGAAAAGAGCCGAACTTCCCATCACTACCATCTATCCATCTTCTTACACTTATCCTGCTCAGTGTGGCGGGGGAGCTGAAGCCTATCTCGGCTGTCACAGGGTGAGAGGCGGACACCCTGGACAGGTTGCCAGGCAGGCACAAAGAGGCGTTCACAACTATTCACATGTACAGCCGATTATGAATCACCAATTAACCTAACCCACACACATCTTTAGGCTGTGAGAGGAAGCCGGAGTACTCGTGCAAGCCTGTTGAAGAACATGCAAAGTCCACACAGAAAGGCCTCAGCTGGGACTTAAACCGAGGACCTACTTTCTATCAGGAGACAGCGCTAACCACGGCGCCCCCGTGATGCCCAAATCAGAAGGAATAATAAGTAAAGTTGCAGCGTAGTACAAGAAAAATGGCACATAATAATATTTTACTTGTACTGAACACTGCAGGAATATTAAAAGGACAGTGTGCAGCGATGCACTTTAAAAAGGAAACCCTTTTAATGATCTAAACCGTGAGAAACGGAGCTCCACGAGGAGAAAACCTGCACAAGAAACAGGCAAACCCCAAGTTCAAACCCAGGTCCCTCTGTCTGTGAGGCCGCTGTGCTAACCTCTCAGCTACAGCATGACACACCAACGCTTTCTAAAGTAAGAAGCCGTGACGTTAGATTACAGGAGGTACACTCAAACTCAAAGCTGTTGATTAAAGCTGGAAAAATCAGTGCCGGGAGAACAGAGGTATCAGAAATAGGGGACGAGATTGTTGTTCGCTACTTTTGGGCAGCTGTGTGATTTAACTTTGTCTTGTTTGGAGACAGAACCAAAGAAAAAAGGAAACGGAAAAAAGAAAACTGAGCGAAATCAAAGGACTTCCTGGAATGTTCTGAAAATATATTTATGATACTTGATTCCAGCTAGCGGTTCGTCCTTCTCGTGTTTGGGCTGCTGTGGGGCAATATTTAATGAGTTATTAGTCCTTTATTTATCCAGGTAAAAGATCTCATTGAGATTAAAAATCTCATTTCCAAGAGAGACCTGGCATCAGGGCAGCAAAGACAAAAATACACGTACCACTTAAGTACATAACAATTAAAACAATGCTATATCAATTTCATTAAAATCTAAAGTAGATAGTTTTAAGTGACTAAGTGAAATTAAAGCCCCACTATTAGCTATTTTTTGTGTTTTGAGAAAAAAAAAAAAGGTCAGACACAACTTTCGATGCAGGAAAAATCCAGCTGCCGACAATTTGCTGAAATTTAACAGTGACATTTGTTGCAGTGCCGCGTGAGGCGAAATAAACCAGCCAGCGCTGACAACATCTGCCCCTGGGCCCTCGCTTTCAGGCCGATGCGTGTGCTTCTGTGCAGCACTGACGGCCTCCAGACAATCACTGTCATAGACAGCATGTTGGTCGCACTGCTGCACAAGACTTCCAGGCTGCAGTCGCCAGGTATAAATCAGCTATCAGGCAGCATCGTAGCATGCCCCTAACTCTTCCAACACACAGTTAATATCCTGGCTCACACCATCCCGCTCTTCCCCACTGCGTCCTCGCTCCCCCTCTTCCTCCTTATTGCCCTCTGCAGTATTATCAGATAATGTGTGTGTGTGTGTGTGTTTTTCCTCCTGCACTGCAGCCACTGTGGCACAATTACCCCAGCTGCTCCACTAATGGCTATTGATGCAGCTGAGGGCCCCCTGCACACAGTTGCACACGCAAACATTCATAAAAAATTCATGACGCTGGCTCGATGGGAAGGTGCGGGGGATCTGGTCGGCACTAGAAAGAACAACAAATGTCATCTAACAAAGGAGGGAAGAGGCACACGATACCAGCTTTAACATTGAGCAACACAGAAGAATGCAGACGATATTCATATAAACAAGGCGTGCGCGCTGTTTGCACGAAGAGCCGATGGGTTAAGTCCAGCGTGCAGTAAAATCCCGTGTCTACGCGCCGGTGTGTGTTGCAGGAGCACATGTGGTGGGTAATTCCCTCTTAGCGCAGGATTTCTCCCTGACACAGGCCTACGTGGAGGAAGCTTTACAGCGCTAAGCCTGCTACCTGAGACTGAACCGGAGATCACCGGAGGCATGGAGCGCAGTGATGGATGGAGGGAGGGGTGGCAAGGTGCAGGGGGGGAAAGAAAAGGGTGGGTTTGAATGACTGAAAGGAAAGAGGAGAGGGCAGAGTGTAAGGACGACAAAGAAAGGTCAAAAGGAGGAAGGAGGACTTGGAAGCAGTCACTGTGTGATGGGTACGAGCGAGTAACAGGAGGAAAAATGGAGGAAAAACAATGTAATTATAAATAAAATGTGATTTTATTTTATTTATTTGTTGGTTTGTTTACTGGAGGCATGCTAGCGTGATGGAAACTGTCCCCGAGTTTGACAAATCAGTAAGAGGAAGGTCAGAGGGTTGGCGCCCGCCTCCAACAGGAAACTGAAAACTGGTTGTCAAAGATTAGGTTGTATTTCCTCTGTGGCTACCCGCAAGTCCTTTACTGTAAATGCACGGCGGGAGGACACAAAACAAGTCAGGCTAACATGAAACCAATGTGTGTCGTTCAAATAAGCTTCTCAGTGATCAAAAGCAGCTTTAGCCGTGAACAGAAAAAGTCTTTTCAAAGTCAGTAAAATGAGCTACAGCTTTACATAAGTTTCACATTATTGCTACATTCTGCCACCTTACGTTGTTGATTTCATTCGCGTTTTAGGGGGAAACGTCTTTTTCCTGAACGTCTTACTTTGCATGTTCATATTTAGGCACGTGGATCTGAAGCTGTAGCTGAAGGTTTTTAGACGTCGCCTCTCCTCTGCTCTAAGCCCCTCCCACCTGACAAACGTCACATTGACATCGACTGCAAGAAAGCTCAGCTAGTTTCACATGAGATTCCACGCCCGCTCTCCCAGGTGACAGTCCTCTGCTTAACCCATGATGCCTTTGTGTCTTCCTTCACAGGCACTGCATTACTCACCAGATGTGCTCTGAAAACACCTGTGATTGGCCAAAGTCTTCTGTCACTGACTGGATCATTTAAAGCCTGAAAACAGAGCCCACAGGAGGAGCAGGCGTCTAGTTAATGTTCTAGTTTTAGGTCTGTTAACATGCCGGCATGCTGTAAGCCAAAGGAGGTTAAATTATCGGGATCTCGTGTAAACAGTGGAGCTACGCATGAAGTTTTCTTCTGTCGTCTCCCATTAATCGTGTCATGACTCCTCACATTTATCATGTGACCTTTTAGAGGGGCGACACCACTCATTGGGACTAAACGAACTTTTGAGTCTCCACCATAATCCATCCATCCATCCATTCGCAGCCGCTTATCCTTTTCAGGGTCGCGGGGGCGCTATCCCAGCTGTCTTGGGGCGAAAGGCGGGGTACACCCTGGACAGGTCGCCAGTCTGTCGCAGGGCTAACACATATATACAGACAACCATTCGCACTCACAGTCACCCGCATTCACACCTATGGGCAATTTAGATTTTCCAATTAACCTATCCCCACTAACTGCATGTCTTTGGACTGTGGGAGGAAGCCGGAGTACGCGGGGAAGCCGGAGTATCCGGGGAAGCCGGAGTACCCGGGGAAGCTGGAGTACCCGGGGAGAACCCACGCAAACACGGGGAGAACATGCAAACTCCACACAGAAAGACCCCGGCCTGGTGGTGGAATTGAACTCAGGACCGTCTTGCTGTGAGGCAACAGTGCTAACCACCTCCCATTAATCATGTCATGACTCCTCAGATTTATCATATGACCTTTTAGAGGGGCGACTCCACTCATTGGGAACCAGTGGACTAAACGAACTTTCGAGTCTCCACCATAAGCACAGCAGAAGAAAGGTGCCTACGTGCCGACGTAGCAGGATATTTAAATCGAATAAAAACACAACACATTCTTCTGCACTCCTAATGAAGATGCATTTTTGCATACAATAGGTTTTCTTTCTTTTCCGCTGCTGCTGTCACTGTAAAGACAGCAGCATTTGCATATGATGAAAATGTCACGAGGCGTTATCTGGTGGCTAACAGCTCCTGCAGAAATGTTGGAATCATAGTACAATACTTCAAGTCACAAAGCACGAGGCAGATAAGCGAGTTTGCAACAATTCCAAAGATCAACACCGGCAAGACTCGGTTTAAAAATAACAAGTCATTTTAGTACTCTGCCAATTTCCCTTGCAAGAGAACAAAACAATTAGACCAAGATCTTGTTAGAAGGTTGTCACAGTACGTTTCCTTTCGAAGTTTTAGTAGGAGCGGGGCCTATTTAGGGGAAAACGTTGGAAGAAATACTGACAACCAGGCACACCGAGGAGTGTTTGTTGAGTTTGTATCGTGGCCACATTTGGTATTAAATTCCCAAATGCGGTGGTTCTTTTATTTCTCATTAATAAGAAAATATTTTTAAACTGCTGCCTGGGCCTGGTTGCCATTTCTACGGTTACGCGGAGGGAAGTCAACTCTACCCCTTCTCGCTACTGGACTGCAACCTTGAGCAAACACAAATGTGGTCCCGTCTGCTGCAGACAAAGTGTGTTGTTACGTTATTTCCCTAAAAACAAACTCTCAACGTATTTCTGCACCCGCTCCTGTGCGTACACATGTATGATTTCATAAGGATGTATGCATCCATCTTCCTGTTCTGTATCCCAGTTTAATGTGCAGTGCGTGTTTCTTTCTAAGGCCATTGTTTCACAAACCCTGTTTAGCTGTAGAATGGTTTTCTATGTGGAGACTGCTTACCAAAGTGTTTGGTATTTGAGGACAAAAAAAAAAGAAAAGCCACAGCCAAATTAACAGACACTTGGCTGAGACTGTTTTTAATTTGGTGTGTGTGGTGTGTACAGATGAAACTACCATGAAACTACCGAGAGAGCTGTAGCTGTCGCCGGTGCCTTCGTTCTGACGTTTGTACGTAAAGCACGTTTACTCGCAGAGGATCGGCGGGGACATCTCCGATAACCACCTCATCCATATTTTACCAACTCAGTGTTTGTGTGAGTACACCAGGGGTGAGAGCAACAAAGATGGCTTCCCACCATTCTTACTATCAATAATGCAAAGTCTAAACTGCCGCTGAGTATCGCTCCTTTAATACTACGCTTACTGACGTGAGTACGGTGGAGAAAGCGAGCAGCCTTCTGGCACAATCCAAACAAAAGACAGCACACAGGCCAAAGAGATAAGACAGCAGATACTCGACTCCTTCCAGGGGTTTGCTGTTTACTTAGTGAGACTGTGCCACTTTTACTGTTCGAGGATAATAGTTAATGTTACAAAGAACACTGTGCCGGGGTCACAGCTGAACTTTGGCTAACCTTGGACACCATAAGCTATTGGTCATACAGACTAAGTAGGAATACAGCAACACGGAATAGACATTTGTCTGTCTTTTAGCAGGATTACACAAACACCACAGCACTGAATTTAATGAAATTCAAAAAAAAAAAAAAAGAAGCAAAAACCTGTTAAAGGTTCATCACTTTTATTCTAAACTGCATGACGGGGCCACACTTTCTGAGTTATTTAGCTCCATGATGTCGTTTTTATCTCACTGAGCTGGATTGTTTTTCATGTTCTGTCCTCAGTGACACAACAATGTCTTAACTTTTGGGATGATTCTAGTACATCTTATCTGATCTTATGCATTTACCGTATTTTCTGGACTACAAAGCACACCTGAATATTAGCTGCACAACTTGCAATGATGAAAAAAATCATATTTTGTTCATACATTAGCCGCACCAGACTAAAAGCCGCAGGTGCGCTAGCGAGCTAGTAGCGCTAGCAAGCTAGTTGCGCTAGCAAGCTAGTTGCGCTAGCAAGCTAGTTGCGCTAGCAGCGGGCTAGTAGCGCTAGCTAGTGGGCTAGTAGCGCAATGGGGGCAACGGAGCGACTGCTCCACCAGCCTCGGAAGAGCCCCGCAAAGTGGGCCGCGCACCGCCGCCCGACCGACCCAGCCCTTAGAGCCAATCCTTATCCTGAAGTTATGGATCTGACTTGGCGACTTCCCTTAGCTGCCTTGTTCTAACATGCCAGAGCCTGTTCACCTTGGAGACCTGCTGCAGATATGGGTACAGGGCCAGCGAGAGCCAGCTTGCTAATCTAGTCTCTTTTTTTGCGCTAATTCGTACAGCACTACTTTGGCTGGCGGACGGATATGTGACCGACATATCACTCTTTTCCGTGTCGGATCACATGCCTTTCCGCCAGGCAAAATGGCGGAACAAACCAAAACAAATCCTCTTACGATGTCACAAAAATCATGAAAAAGCTTTAGAAAAGCCGCACCGGACAATAAGCCGCAGGGTTCAAAGCTTGTGCAAAAAGTAGCGGCTTATAGTCCGGAATTTACGGTAACTTTTAAGCATATTCATGTAAACTTCTCTAAGTCAGAGGCTTTGTATCTGTATTTCTTATATAGCAAACAAATCAGGTAAATCGCACTCCTTTTCTGTAATGGGATGGTAGCTAAAAACATAGGGAACTACTATTTTAACATTTACCCATCGATCCAGTTGACATTCATGCGTAAGGTGATAACTCTAGCTATAGGATTACAGCTTTTCCCTCTGAAAGTTACTACTAAAATAGGAATAGATTACTTAATTCAATTGAATTTTATGTATCCTAAGGTAAGGTAAAACCCTACAATAATTACACTACATGGAGAAAAGTACTGGATCACCTACACCTTACACCTACCATGGAAACCCGTGTCCTGAAGCTCCCAGCACACATGTTGTGTGCTGATGTTAATGCCAGAAGAGGTTTGCAGCTCTGTGGTTACTGAGTCAGCAGAAAGTTGGTGACTTCTGCACACTACACTCCTCAGACCTCGCTCTCTATCTTTACGTGGTCTGCCACTTCATGGATGAGTTGCTGTGGTCCCTAAACGCTTCCACTGTGTAATAATACCACTTACAGTTGTTATAACCAGGAGGGAAGAAATGTCACTAACTTACTGCTGGTGCTTATAATGAATACATGATTATCAAAATTGCAAATTAACCGTCAGTCCGCGATTAAATAATATGTCAGCTGATCGGTTCTGGTTCACGCGGTAAGTGCAGAAAATTATAGGCTATAAAATCAAAGATTTGCCATTTTAAGTTTTCCACATTTGAAAATTACAGCAGACAGTCAACCAAGCCTTCATTATGACAATAAAAATATTTAATTCACCTGGATTTGATTCTCAAACATGTTCTGCTATGTATACAGCATATTAACACGTGTTAAAGAGCAAATAGAAAATGTAAAAACACGGAGATTATCCTGTAGCTTTTCCCTTTTTTCCCCTTCAGCAGCTACCTACAAGAAGGTGGGTCCACTGAAGAGAAAACAGCAGTGTGGGTTTTAATGCCTCTTGTCACATGTCACCTCACTTTCTGTCATCCATCCAAAACTGGGACAAAAATGCCCTAAAAAAAAAAAAAAAAAAAAAACAAAAGAAAAAGCGGAGAAAAAAAAAAAAAAAAAGACAAAAAAAGGAAA
>VURO01013154.1:29737-69761 GCA_015108175.1 Pelvicachromis taeniatus
GTTTCAGAACCTGACAACTTCAAGTGCCCCCCTCCCTCTGAAAAAAATAAAACCTTTCAGACTCGCATCGAGCACGAAGCCGCACTGATCTCGAGGAATAAGATCAAATATCACATTTGAGCTGTCAGGCTTGCCATTTCCACACAGAGCACAATCCAAGCCCCCAGCAGCAGCAGCCTGTTGGCTCCAACGAGGGGCCGGACTTCTTTGTAAACAAAAGAACTTGGAGGAAAAAAAAAAAAAAAGTGGAGCGGGGGGGGGGGGAGGGGGGGGGGGGGGGGGGGGGGGGGGGGGGGGGGTGTACGAGCGTGTGGGCGTGCGTTCTTGTCGCCAGCGGTGAAGAGCTTGGCTGGAGCACACTGAGACAGTGTGTGCGAGCGAGGCAGATGGAGAGATGGAAACTAATAAAGCTTTTTAATAGAGCGACAGATTAATCAGAAGAAAGAATTGATGGGATAAGAGAAACTGAGGCAAAGATGAACTCACCGTGAACTGATTTCTGTATCCTGAAGACTGGCCCTGATTGGCTTATAACAGGGGTACAAATGTGTTTCATTTTCATTTATGTAGTTACTCTGCTTTAAATATGGATTAAATTCCAAGTTTTCTAAATGTGTATGCAGTTGTAAAGAATCCCAATTTAAGGGAGTAGATTTCCCACTTTCAACTTTTTACTTGAATACAACAAGGGTGGCCATCAGCAGTTAGCACCCTAGCTTTCAATAATGAGCTGTCTGTAAAGAAAATAGTAATTACTCTAAAACAAATGTTTCCAGTTTTGCACAATAGATTTGAAGGAGGACATTTTAAAGACCCGTTAGAGACAGAAACTCTTCTGCATCCTAACTCTGTGTTGCTCCATTTGTTTCTTTCTTCTCAGGTGTTAGCTTTAGGACATGCACGTGTTCGTACTTGATCGGCACGCTGACTTTCTTGCACTGAGCTACATGAAAGGACTCTCGACCATCTTCATGTCTGCACTGTAAGCTATAGTTGGATGGATAGCTTTGTTTTGCCCAGCGTAAACCTGAGAAATGAGCTAGCTCGGCCCTCTCCGCAGACAATAAAACACTGCAGCACCTTGCCTTTGTGAATCTTACACAGTGGACACAGCCACATGAGATGCCACTTCATTCTCACTGGGTCCCTTTTTCCTCGTGTAACTCGTGGGATGAAAGCAAGCTACAAATTTCAGTCTGTTCGTTTTAATAATTTTATGTGGGAAAGTGTAAAATTCCTTGACACTGGTACTTCTGCCCCCAAACAGTTACGTTGCTCTCTGTATAATGGCGAATAAGCCCAGCTTTTAAACAGATTATAAATGTTTAGTTTTTTTAGTTTTCCAACCTTGAAAATAAACTCTTTTTTTTCATTAAAGAAGATTTAAAAAAATGAAACCTGTCTGCTTTTTCTCTTTGTCTCCTCATGTCGCTCTGCCATGTGCTTTGGGCTGATGGAAGCACGCCGCCCTCTAGTGTCCACAACCGGACATTCATCGATAACTGTACCACGTCATACAGAGAGAGAAATGCTTACGCTTGCTGGTCTATTTGCAGACAACCACATAATATAAACACAGGCACTAAGAATAGACAGGATGAGTATTTCTTTCCATCTGTTTGTGGAAAGAGGTTCTTTAGTATTTGTAGTGGGTGCGTGTGCACGTGTGGGCGTGCGTGTGCATGCATGCTCAGGGTCAGCTGTCATTTATAAGGAAGCCTGGTGGATGTCGGTCTCTGATGGTGCTCTTCTTCTCTCCTCCTTTTGTTACATGTGCTGTAGGAAGAGGCCATCCCTGAGCTGGAGATAGACGTGGATGAACTGCTCGACATGCCCAGTGATGTTGAACGGGCAGCCAGGGTCAAGGTAGGACACGCGTGCGCACCTGTTTCAGAGCATACAATATGGCAGAAAGGTGGCTGCAAACAGCAGAGCAGGATTTCATCCCGTGTTTCCCTGTTTTGCAGGACTTGCTGGTTGACTGTTTTAAACCTACTGAGGTAAAACACAGTTCTTCTTCACTCCCCTGCTCATACACTCCCTCTGCCTCTTCAAGTGAACATGTCTGATGTGCATATTTGTCATTCTGAGTCCCGCATGTGTTTTCTGTCCTTGCCGTCTCCCCATAGGACTTCATCTCAGAGCTGCTCGACAAGATCCGAGGGATGCAGAAGCTCTCCACGCCTCAGAAGAAATGATGGCATCCTTCCTCCCTCCATCCTACATATTCCCCTCCACCTCAGCCCTCACCTCTCGTCTTCCTAGCACAGCTCACACATTTTTCTTTTATTTTTGAAAGTCTGTTTTCTTCCATTAAAGTTCATAAAATGTTATAACTGAACCTTGTTTTGGCTTCTAGTTAAAGTCTCTGTTGTTGCCTGGATCCTGCCCCATATGTCGCTTTTCTCTTTTGCTGTCATGTTGTTGGACTTTCTTCATAAAAACCATCAGCCAAGAAGGAGAAAAAAGACAAATTAAAGACTGAATTAAGTCAAAAGCGACTCATTGGTCTTAATCCAGGCATTCTCCTTCATTCTCTTTTCCTATTCCCGCCCCTCTCTCCACCTTTTTTTTTTTTTTTTTCTTTTTTGGCTTTGCTACCCTTTCCCATCCAGCTTTACTTCCTCCCCACCCTCCCCTACACCATCTTCCATCTGTCTGAGGAGGAAGAGGAGACGAGTCCCCTAATTACTGCGAGCAGAGAGACCGAGATCGAGAAGAAGAACGAGAGCGCGCAGAAGCCAAAAAAGATGGCTGAAGGGTGAACGACGAGGAGGAGGAGGAGGTTTGGCGGAAGGAAGAAGCCACTTAACTCGCTTATGTCTCCCCCCGATCTTTATGTTGCTGTTTTTGAGGGTTTTTAAAGTTGACCCAGCTGCCCATTATAATTCTTCCCATACTTCCTGGTTCAATTTGAGGGCTTCATTTTAGTTTTTTTAAATTAACTCTTTCGGGGATCAGTACAGTCTTTTGCTAATTATCCCCCTCAATCAGAGGCATTGCTGCAGTGGTGCATTTAGAGTCTTTTTTTTTTGTGCGTGTGTGCGCATGTGTGTTTGAGAAGTCTGTGCTATGTCATTTTGGGGGGGGGGGAAGTCAGAACCACAAAGAATAATGTATGGTGTATCTTTAGCACGTCAAAGAGGGAAAATTTGAAGCCTGGAAACGGTCACCGGCTTGTTTTTGGTGGTCACAGACTTAAATACACTGATCTCCTTTGGAAGCAAGTTCTCTTTAGGCTGGATGTCAAAGTAGAGGGTTTCTTTTTCCTCAAATGCGTAGAACAGTCACGAGAGGCTCCTCAGAAGCCGCTGCACATACAAACGTATGTCTGTGTTGCTAAATGCTACGTGTGTGTTGCTACATAATGTACAGCAACATTTGTCATAGGAGTGTTTTTGGGCCTGTATATTCTGCTGTTCTGTATGACAGATTAGATTTTTAGTATAGGACTGGTTCCTGTTTTGTTGGGGTTTTTTTCTTCTTTTTTTTCCGTTTTTGTTTTCTGGATGAATTTTTGTCACACACAGACACACACTGACAGTCCAACAAGGGGACCCAAAACAAAGCTGCCTTTTTAAAACTTCACAGCCCCTAACCCTTCCATCTCATTCTCATTATTGCTCCTGTTTTCTATAGCATTAATAGACTAAACCATTCTACTTTTTTGAGGAGGACGTTCAGAGCAGCCACATCTCTGACATTTGTCCTCTGCCTGTCATGTCAGTGGAATCACCACTAGGAAAGAGGCTATTGTTCAAATCAAAGCATACATTTCTCATTCTCTTTGACACACACAAACACACCCAGATGGGCTGCTTCTTGGGGCGGAGGAAGCGGAAACACATCAGCAAACAGCTGCTTCTAGCACAGATGTGCACACACACAAACACCAGGCACAGTCAGAGAGAGAGGGAGACGAGGCCATAGACGAACACACACACAACCTCCCAGTGCAGCTACCAATCCTCTCAGAGAATAAGCCATCTGTTTCTGATCCTGGGCCAATCAGATCAGAGACTGAAGCCCATTGGTTAACAAGAGAAGCAGCGAGATTTCGCTGTGGTTCATGTGACCGATTGCTAACACCTGCAGTGACAGCAGACCTTCACTGTCTGCCTCTTTCTCTGCTAGAGCCAAAAGGCACATGTCTACACACACAGGCATATTTTCATCTTCCCGCTCTGTCATTGCTCCCTGACATCCCCCACTTTTCTCTTTGGCCTTCCCTCCTCTCATCCACGGTCACCCTTCTCTCCATCCTCCCTTTTTCCTTTTTTGTTTTTTTTATAAAGAGATGTTGCCTTAGGTATTATTTATGTTACACAAACCAAATAAACAGGAGACATTCATTTTTCTTTTAAAGGGTAATGCAAACTGCTGCCATGTGTGAGCAGACCTGCAGTGTGTGGAAAATCTTGAATCTTCTGTTGTTCCTTCGATACTCTTTCTTCTTTTTCTGGAAAACAAACTGAGATTCTGTTTTTTTGTTTTTGTTTGTTTTTTTTAAAGAAGTGAGTGTTTAATACTTAGGCCTTGATACAGTGATTTTTGTCTAGGTAAAAGATGTTCTTTGCATTTACCATTTGAATACTGCTCTGTTTCTATTGTGATCATGACACTTCTTGACACCCGGCCTTGGATTAACATGTAGTTGAACAAAACAAAAATCCATTCAGATGCATTTTGGTGCGATTGCTTTTGCCTTCCCTGCTGGGACATGTTTGATCGGTCAGATTGTACCGGGCAAGTCCAATCAGTAGCTGAAATTTGAGTGGATTTTCATTGCTAAATCCAGGTTTGGATTATTATATCTTTGTAGACTGTTATTGACAAGTCTGGGTTTTTTTTTCTTTGTTTGTTTTCTTTTTTTACTGTTGGGGAAAATTGCAAAAAACAATATATATACTGATTTTCATTGAGGATAAATACAAGAGCTAAACCATGCCATTTGGAGGAGTGGTGGAGTTCTTTAGTTTTTTTTTTTTTTTCTTTCAAGACAATGATTAGACCAACAAACCAACCAACAAATGTAGCAATATCAACAACAGGTCTTGTTTTTGCCCAATTTTGTTACACTTTTATGCAACTTTAATAAAAACATGTAAAACTGACATTTTTCTGTGTGGTGTCTTATTATAACATTTGGTACTGTTCGTTAAGCCTTCTTCTATTGAGTGATTTCAAACCCTACATTGAAGTGTAATTATTGTGCTCCAAACCATCTATAGTTGCGATCTACAAACTGGTATGACCAAATAAAATGGTGGCAAAATATAAAAAATTCTCAAGTTTCTCAGTCATGATTAAATTCTGCCTGCCTGATAATGTCTTACTTAGTATAGTAGTATAACCGCTACATCTTCCACCTGCTGAGAAGGCGAGGATATCTGGGGATACCTGCGGGAATACCATCCTACTTGGAGGATGGTTAATATAAGTTAAGTGAACGAGTACTTCATGCCGTGAAAACTTTTCACCAAAGGTTCAAGGAACAACAAGAGCAATGAACAACACAATAAGTGGCAGTATTAGATTGATGTTTTAAACATTGCAAGGATGTTAGCTCTTTAGTTCGTTGCTCTAAAATTAGTTTTCTAACCCCCACGACCACCACCCAAAAAAGGAGAGGTTCAGGGGAGAAATTGGGATCCTTTTATCATGTAAGGGGTTTAATTACACCATCATACCCCTGAATTACAGTGCCTTGCAAATGCAAACTCAGCCTATTTGACTACATTACCATAATTAAGTACAGCGGTGCCAGAGCAGCTGCACAGTGCCAGCAGTACAAGAACCGATTGAAAAAGAACACAAATGGATCATACATTACTGTGTGCCCTATTCACACGATGCTAAGCTACATTTCAATCAGTATTTTATAATTAAATATTTACCTTATATCACAGAGACTTTAAATTGTATTATCAGCTTTCCTCCTCCTGATTGAAAATTAGTATCATATGTGATTCTCTCTATATATAGAATCATCTATTCAAAATATTTATTTTTTAAAAATTTTGTTTTATATTCTAAAATAACTGGAAACTATTTGTCTCCAGCTATAGCATTAAATTATTATATTTAATTATAATATAATATATTGAAGAAAATAAGAGGCAATCTAGATTGTAATTGGCTTACTGGATCTGGTTGAGTATTTCTGATTGGACAAGAGACTTTGGGTTGCTCGCTGCTATTGGACAGTTCAGTGCTCGGTCTCCACGCTCATTGGCTGAACTTCTGGGCTTTAGAGTCCGGCAAAGTGTGGAACTAAAGAAGACCAGGACGAAGAGGAAGTACTTTTTAAAATGGAAATACAGTAAATCATACTTGAACTTTTCACAGCGGAACAGCAGGACGCGGTGAGCGATCTTTTGTCTTGACTGTCACAAATACGGAAAGGAGGGTTATTTGTTTACAAACAGCATCGCCTGCCTCTGTGGACGTATAGCGTTGTTTGTTAATCCGTACGCTTTAGAAAGGTAGGGTCAGTATGGAAGCCCCTCCGGCGATGCTTCACTGAGTTTGGTAGTTGTTTTTCTACTATAAACCAGCAGACGTGCCAAGAGAAAACACGACAATTATATACGCGGAGTATTCAGACAATGTGATGAACAGGCAGTCATTCCTTCGCTGTAGGGTTTCAATTGTTAGCTAGTGTTGCACTTGACTTGTCCGTAGTCTATTTCCCGCTAATTTTAAAATAAAATGCAACAAACGTGTCTCGGTTATTTTGAGGTGAACAGCAATGAATGTGGCGTTTAATATAATATGTTTCAGGCTAACTTGGGCATTTTATTTTACTCTATACACCGCCGTAGCTGTTATAACGTACACGGTTTTACTTTGACATCCCGGAAGCTAAAAGATAAAGTTTGACCGATTGAGATGGGACTTCCGGTAGGTAACAAATAAGAGCCCCATTAATTGGAGAGGCCAAATTGTGGAGCAACTTTAAAGTGATATTGTAGTTATAAACAGTTTTTCTAAAGATGTGTTTTATGCGGGATAAGCAAGACTGTTTTATTTTAACTTGTTGTTGCCTGCATGTCTGTGAAGCCGGTCATGTCATTTCCGGTGTTGCGCTGTGTTTTTTGCAGTTCGCTTTGCAGAGGTTATGGAGGCCATACAGTAGCTCGGTGTCCCACGTCTTCAGCCTGCTGTTAAACCTTATTCCACTCCGTCTGCCGAGTAAGCAAGATTTCACTGTTATTAACCCACGGGCAGGTCTTAGCTTTACCAGCAGAATATTTTATGTGTTTTATGCGGGTTTTTTTTTTTTTAATAGACTGTAAAATATAAAGAAATATGTCCCCTGACAATTTATGTTATTTTCAAATGTATTCTTTTTTTCTAAACATCCCAGTGTCAGTGTTTTATATTTTTGAGTTTAATGTTGTTGTGACATAAATTGTGTGCTTATGCAACTTTTTACATATAATTTATAATATAACTGAGTTTTCCACCATATTTTCTGGACAAAAATATGTTTTTAAACTATGATCCTTTATGAAGTCTTTATTTAGGATGTGCCCTTTGGAGTTGTGTGTAGCGCTGATTACTTTAGTTAATGAACTAAGTCAAGAATAATTAAAACACTGATGTGAATGAAATAAAGTTTAACAGACACTTTGGTAATATATTATTATTTATGTATTAGAAAATGTATATATGCACACACACAAGTAAGACTTTGCTTACGCAAGGCATAATTTTCTGGGTTAAATTGCATTTTTCAAAAGGTTCCATTTCAGTGTATATAGTACTGTGCAAATGTCTTAAGCCACCCATCATGTCTTTGTATTTTTCTTCCAAGGAGACAGACTTCCTTGTAATATTTTCAAGCAGTCTTGAGCAATAGTTCTCCAGGCTTCAAAGTTTTTGTTTTTTTTCCCTCTTGTTTTCAGTCCAGTCCTTGTAAACAGACTGATATTTATAGTGACTTTCAGCTCAGTTAAGTTTCTACAGCAAGTCCCATTCATCCAATCACACACATTCATATAGTACTTTCATCCAGGGACTTTCCAATTGGAAGACAACCCGCTTTTCCACCTGAACCACGGCTGCCCCCATGTACCTGAATGTTTGTTTGTTATGCCACTTAACATTGACCCATGAATTATTCAAGCATAGAAAATTCATAGAAAACTCAAATGATGAGCCAGCGGTGTGTCTACACATAACAGGCAACAGACAAATTTGCCTTCACCATGTAGAGGATTTCACTGAGAGTGAAGTCATGTATAAAACACAGTGGAAATGTGAACACAAAAAAAAAAGTAGCTTCAGATTTTGATTGATGCAATACCAGTAGCAACAGCTTCCCATTTTCAACATGACAATGATTTCAAACACGCTGCCAGTTAGGGCTGAACCATAACATATCATCTCCGATATTCAAGTATACCTAATTTTAAAAAAATAATGCAGTTACTTCAAAGGCCTCCAACCAAGCTCAATGCTGCAGAATATACAAGAAAACTGTTCCAGCTAAATGTGGAGATAACAGACTTTTTTCATCACTTGAGACACATTATCGAGTACACCCAGGCTATGAAGGAGGAGATCCCAACAGCGGGTGATGTGTGACCCAAATGTGAGCAAATGACTCCACCGAGCACAGCTGGAGCGCTCCACATGACAGGAAGAGCAAACTGTGGATGGAAATTACAGATGCGGTTACATGTTTAAAGCAACAGGTTAAAACGTTTAACCCAGCGTACAACATCGCAGGCTGAAAATACTCTTTCATTTTATTGTGTGACAATACTGTGCAAGCTCTTGAAAAGTTACAAGGTTAAATTATTTTATTTATTGTTAAATAATCAATGTGTTAAGCAGTTGTTTTAAACTTTCACTTAAAATTTCCAGGGGGGAAAACGCTACCTAGTTTTTGTGCTTACATTGACTTGACTTGTCACTACTAGTGCAAAAACAATAAAATTATAGTGTTTTTTTTTCTCCCTCATTTATTTATTTATTTGTTATGCCAAAACCCGGTATGTGCTGGTGAAACGTGCTAGTACATCTGACACACAGTCTGATTATATCAGCTGGACTCAAGTAAAACTGCTCTGATGCCAAACTGGATTGCACCCCATTGCTTTTAACACAAACGGCCAGTTTACTATCTTTAGTTTTACATGATATTTTTATTAATGCCACACATAGTTTCTGCCTTCCATGCCCGCCCAACCCCCCATGAAGGAGCCGGAGGAGGAGATGGAGGCAGAGGGTGAGTCCCAGCTCCCCGAGGCCAACGGAGAGGTGGAAGAACCCAGGGAGAATGAAGGGACAAGAGGGGAAGGAGCTGAGGAGACCATGGAGGAAAGTATGGAGGAGAGGGAGACCGACTTGGAAGAGAGTGAAGAGGAGGAGGAAGAGGAGAGCTCGGGTAAAAAATCTAATTATTCTACTGCTTGTATAATAAGAGATAAAGACGCAATTTAAACAGTTTTCTTTTTTCTCTTTGTCCTCTGAAGAGATGGATGATGAAGATTGCGAGAGGAGAAGAGGAGAATGTCTAGATGAGATGTTGGATCTGGAGAAACAATTCCAGGAGCTGAAAGAGAAGTAATTTGAAGCAGGCGGGAAAAGGGATTCAACACTTTATCCATTTTTTTTTTTTCCAAATGTCTGAGCCACCTGTTGTTTTAAAATCCTCTCTGTTGGGATGAAGGAGAGGCTGATTGCACTGTGTGTTTGCAGGTTGTTTCGGGAACGGCTAAACCAGGTGAAAGTCAAGCTGGACGAGGTGCTGACAGGAAAAGCCGGTGAATACAGAGAACCACTGGCTGCACTACAGAACAGCATGCAGATACGGACACAAGTGGCTGGTACAGAAAAATAAATAAATAAAATCAAAATCAAGTCCATTACCCTAGCTACAGTGGCCATTATAGTACAAACAGCCTTGGCTGCCATTTGTCTGTAGTGAGTATAGGCTGTCAGCGCGCTGTTTACCTCAGCTGTAAATAAGTGTGCTCGTGCATTTACTCTGAAGGAGTAAATGCACTGCGTTTTACAAGGCTGTAAAACGCATTATTCTTCATATATTGACTCTGAAGGCACAAATTACATAAATGAAAATTGACTTCCACGAGTTCACCTTTGGCATACTACATATGTGGCCGGACTCTAGCCACATAAATGAAACGTGATTGGACGAAACAGCGGTGTTCGTCTTAGCGACTGTATTAAAGATGGCAGGGTAATGTGGCAGCTTCCACAAACTGTCGCTCGTTCGTGTGTATTTTTAGTGGATTTTCATAATTAATAATAGTTGGAAGACATAATTACACTTAAATCAATGCATATTTATGAGTACATTTCTTTTTCCTGTTAAATAAACTTAAAAAACCAACTGACTGTACCCTTAAAGCAATAAGGAAAAATTCTTGTGATGCCTCTGGGTAGAGTTGCTTACCCACGATGCATCTCTGTTTCAGGGTCCTACTAAATATGTAGATTACTTTGACCCTTTGATGTCGAAATGCAGCATATAATTATAGGTACAGGTAAGACTGACTGAGAGCATTCCTAATGGGAATTTAACCAAACGGTAATGGATTAATAGTGCACATAACGCCAGTATGGCCTCAGACACCTGTGACTGTTTCTTTGTGCAGGAGTGTACAGGGAGCTGTGTCTGCAGGTCATCAAACACAAGCATGAATGCGAAGTGCAAGGAGCGAGGCAGCACCTGGAGGTAGCGCACACGTGCACTCTCAACCGCAATATTAATATTTTCAAACAAAAGAGAACCAACACGCTGTGTTTGTATCTACACCTGTTTTACAGAGTGAGCGGACGCTGCTGTTTGATGCCATGAAGGGCGAGCTGCTGGAAAAGATACGGAGGCTGGAGGAGGACAGGCAGAATATAGACCTCTCCTCAGGTAACTGTCGATCACAAAGCTGTTACATACACATAAAGTACACAAAGGTTATAAAACAATGACTGATGTACTGAGTAAAAGTCTGTGCTCATGCAGACTACAAATGTGCAACCTTTTATGCAAATTCACTAACAGTGAAATAAACTTGCATCTGAAGGAGTATGTAAGCTGTGGTTTATGACGCTGTAAATTCATTTTAGTGGAGTCGTATAAGTTGGATTCTGTCTGTCCAGAGTGGAGCGATGAGCTGAGGGGCAAGAAGTGCAAACGAAAGAATCTGCTGGGTCGATGTGAGAAGAAAAAGAAAGTAGCTTTGGTTTCAGGTAAGCGCCACGTGTGAGGAGCCTCACCAGGGCTGATATGTACATATAGAGAGGAGGAGATGAGCTCCCCTGTGCTGCTAAACGGAGCGATTCATTTTTGAACATAGCTTTTCCAAACATCATAGTTTTTACCACTTTGCACATAAAACAGAATCATTTCACAAGAACTATTATTACTTTATTATTGTTATTGGGTCATTGTTGTGCTAGAAGCCAAAGCAGCGACTCAGATTAAGTTTTGCTGCGGACTGCTTGAGGCTTTTCTTTCAAAGTCTTGACATGTCATTCTTTCGTCATGATTCCTGCTGAGATTCCCAGTTCCAGACACACTGAAGTGTCCCCACAGCTTAATGCTGCCACGGGACGGGGTTCTTTGGGTTGTACTCCCTGCTTCCTCCAAACTCTCTTTGAATTTCTTGATGACACTTCTCACTCGAGCTCGTGATCCTTGGAAACACTCCGATGGTTTTAAATGTCCTGCATTGTGTGCCTCAAAAATGCTTTTCCTCAAGTCTGGATTGATTTCTTTCATTTTTGGCAAGTGCAGAAGTTTTTACACGGTGTGTAAATTGGAAGTTAACCCTCGGTTTTAACTTTATTTAAAGGGTTTGAGCATTACACAGTTAAGTCAAATCATTCAGAGGAGTGGGTTGTGCTATGGCTCGATGAAAAGGTCATTTAGTTGGAAGTATTTTTTGTCAAGTATTTCCATTGGAAATCCTGCAGAAGGCAAGAACACAACAGCTCTGATCAAAGGGCAGAATCATTATAGTTTGCATTGTTATGATTTTTTTTTTATATATCATTTGTTAGATATATGTATTACAATAAAAACAGAAATAATTGAAAGCAGACTCACAGTCTTCTAGACATCCAGGGTCTTATTAAACACGTAGGTCAAACCCTCATCAGGGAAGCTGTCATCAAAGTTTGGTCAGTTTAAAAAAATTTTAATGGTGTTTTTAGCGAACATGTTTTTTTTCGCTCCCAGTTATAGTTTTTAAGTGGACTATGATAACCTTGTCGAAAGGTCGAATTCAGTAACTTGAATAAATGGTGGTGAGACAGCAACGTTTATCGTCATCTACCTGTTCCGTCCAACTTTAAACCTTAACCCTGTCGTGCATGAATTATGACAGCCTCCATCAGGATTTTTATTTAGCTTTAGGCATGAAAAGATGAATAAAAATCCTGATTGAGGCTGTCGTAATTCATGCACGACAGGGTTAAATAACAATCATTACAATGACACACATCATACATCTGTAGTAACATTAAACGACCAGTGGGTGGCAGGCTATGGAGTGACACATCAGTGTCCAATGTAGTGGTTTATGTGCAAGTGTACCATCAACACTGACACAAATACAAGAAAACAGCCTTTGAATAGTGACCACTATGCGTGAAAGGGTTAATAAAGTTTAAATGAATGAGGCATTACAACACTGATCTCAGGACAGTTGTCTCGAAGGTTGTAAACGTATAAAAACATGAGATTAACTCACTCTTGGAGCGGGCCTCACGTGGCCATTTGGGGAACTGCAAATTCTGCCATTGTGTGTTTGCTTGGTTTTTGACCTTCTCTTTGGTCGTGACTAATGAAAGTGTGGCCGCGGATAGTTTAATAACACTGCCTCTGTCTCGCAGGGCCTTTCATCGTCTACATGCTGAGAGACATTGACATCCTTGAAGACTGGACTGCTATCAAGAAGGTCAGAAATCACTTGTAAAAGTTCCCTTTAACGTCCCAGATTCTCAAATTTAAAGTCACTCGATAAAGATGCAGTTTCAGTGTGTGCACTCCAGCCTGTGTCTGAGTTTCCAGCGTCTCTGTTTTTCAGTCAAAAGCTGCTCTGTCACCACTAAAAAAGAAAGCTGAAAGTAAGTCTGCTTCAGGCGTCTTTTATTAATACGGCAAACTGAAAAGGTTCGGCCTCTAAATGATCCCGTTTTGTCTTTCAGAGCGGTGATGAAAGGTGGATCTCCGCAGCAGCGACACCAAACTTGACACACACTCACATTCCCAGCTACTATTTCCAGTTGAGGTTTTGCCTCCTTGACTGAAGCCCAGCAGACTGTTGTTTAACTGCGCTTTTGATTCCCCCTGCCTACCACCCTTCTGCTTGTTTGTTATCTATTGCTATTTAAAAGAAGTTCTTAACGATATGACAACCATGTATTTATAGAATGATTTATATTGCTGAGTGAAAATCCAATCTTTTAGCACACAAGCTTTTTGTCTGTCTTCTTTTTGTGGCTGTCGTCGGTGTGAGTCAGAATCACCGAGACACACTTGGCTGTCTGGGATATGTGCGGGGGGGGGGTCCAGTTTGTACTTTTGCCTTGTACAAAAGTTCCTGAGTGCTTGGAAGCTGGTGGGAGAGGAAGGAAAAGAAGCTTCTGATAGGCAGTGTTCACATAGGAGACCCAGCAACTGTGCAGAAAACACAATTATCTGATCAAATGACATGAAACTTTTTAAATGTAAGAGTTCATGAGCAGGACGGGGCACACAAGCTGAACCATGTTTTCAGTCATCTGGTACATCTTTACACCACAGAAACACAAACTTAACACAAGCCCTGCTGGGCGTATTTAAGCAAACTTAAATACGCCCAGCAGGTGGCAGAATTTATCTCTAATGCAGGTGGATAATTATAACATGTTTGAATTTCTGCTGAGCATCACCACAGGTCAGCAATTCATACGAATGCTGGGCAGCACGGTGTGCATGAAGTTGGACTAATGCAGCATTAAAATGTCCTCGGTTTGTTTTGGGGGGGTTTGGAAGAGAAGCAGCAGGAACAGTGGAGACTCAGCTACAGGTAATTGAAATGACAACTCCTGTGGAGGGAGACAGAAGGTTAACCACAAAACGCACAAAAAGACCAGCAGCCTCCTCTTAAACCACAGCAAGATCTCCTGCATGTCCTGCATCCGGTCTCTCTCAGAAGGAAGGATGTTTGTATCTGTAATTACAAGACGTGTAACTAAAAATAACAGTAATGTCCATATTAGTTTCATCTGATCTTTAGGACACCAGAGGAAAGGAAAAGGTGGCCACACTCAGAAAGCCCATGATGATTCCTTTAAGAGAGTATTTTAGGGAATCAATCATTTACCATCAATCCCTTTTCTTCTGCTGCGCCTGTGTGATTGGGGGCATTAGCCTAAGCAAAGAAGCCCAGACCTCCCTCTCTGCCTCCCAGGTCAGCTGAGACATCTCTCTGGGGTGTCCTGGGTCTATACACGGTCCTGAACCACCTCAACTCAACTTATGAATTTTCAACTGTGATTTTTCTGGTAACCAAATACTCAACAAAATCCTAAGTTACTAAATAAACAGCTGGCACATGTAAATGTGCATCGCTTTGAAAAGTCAGTAAGTTGATAGTGAGATAAAGCGTGAGTGAGGGTGGGTGGTAGGTAGGTAGGTAGGTAGGTAGGTAGGTGGGTGGGTGGCAGGAACACAAGCTCACCTGGCAAATATGTCCACATTTGGAACAAATATTGGATATTTGGATATCCAAATATTCACGTCCAGGTCTGTGTACAGATCTTTACAATTAAACCAAAAACATTTCACCTCTAAAGAAAAATTTATTTTTCCTCCGTTTTCTGTCAATTCAATACAGACGAAATAATGGTACATAAACTTTCTAACCAATCAAACTAACACACTCATCCATACATTTTTTTGGCTTGTGCCTTTTTACCTGATCACAAGCTCTAGATCCAGGGTGACTGAGTCACGGCGCACTGATGTGAAGTGGTGCCGGGCTCTACATCCACCTCTGCCCAAAGAAATAGGACCGTTTCAAGTAATCTTTGCTGAAGGGGTACTGTTCTTTGTCTTCACTGAAGGATGCTGTAAATCAGCTACTCTGGCACTTTCACACTCAGTCGAACTAACTTAACCTGCACAGGTTACAGGATCAAAGAGATTGTTTTTTGGGTTTTTTTTTTAAATGCACTAAAGGAGACATGTGGAGACCAGTGTGTGTGGAAATCATTTATTTGATGTGAGAGGAGTGAAGTTTGTGATTAGAAGGAACATGACAGAGCTGTAGGTAAGGACAAAGTGCTTTTTCCCCCTCTTTCACTAAACTCCACGTTAAACGCCTTTCTTCGTCCTCTGGATTATATTTTTCAGGGTAGGATAGCTGTCATGAAGTTATACTCTCAGGTCTGTGGGAGACGGATTCAAATTCTTATTTTTTTCCTTTCTTTTGTCATCTTTCTCTGTCTACCCTCAGACCTTCCTCCCTTTATCTAATCTCCCAATTGGTTCGTTTAAATGGGATGTTGCATCACAGTTCATGACTTCAGCATCTTCCCCCTTCCCTTGTTTTTCTCACAGCTGCTTGCTGAGTTTACGTGCCTGCCTCTCCCGGGCTTCAAAAGCAGCCTTGGTGTCTTTCAGCTCTTCCAGCTGCCGGCGGATTAGGGCCATGTCGAGCTGGGTGGCCTCGCACTGCTCCCTCAGGGCGGCCGACTCCACCCTCAGCTGCGTGGTGGCAATGGAGAGCTGCTGGCTGCGTTCGCGGCACTGCATCTGCATCCTCTTGGCGTCAGTGAGGAGGGACTCGACGCTCACCGCCACTGAATCGCACTGGTCGCGAGACATGTCCTGAGCAGGGATAGAGGGATGGGTGGAGGTCAGGGGTCAAACCTGAATGGATCTGAGTGACGGTAAAGCTGATGGTTGAAGGGCTCGCTTCTATTTTAATCTGAGATTTAAGGACTCAGCTCTGTTTTACAGATTTTGTGCCGTCTGATTTGGCATTGGACCGGAGCCTTCCTGCCAAAAACACAGATAAAGTGAATCAATAGCTGGCTGTCAAAAGTCCAGCACAGATCAACAGGTTTAAAACAGAACATTTGATCTGTGGAAAGTGAAGTAGCTTAAAGAGGCTTATGATGGCTTAGCCTGCAGTGTCCACTGCTCCTCTCTCTGTTTCTCTTTTATCCTTATCCATCTCCATCACTCTTGCTTTTTTTCCCCCACTTTTTTGCTCTTTACATAAGCCCTGATTTCTAAAATCACAGCCTGTTTTTTTTCTAATTAGCACTCAGAGTAGTAGCAAAGCAACATGTGATGGTGTCTTACCACGGACTCCAAAATAAGCTTTATCTCGACCCTTGTGGTTTTCTTCTGAGACTGGTTACAGGCAGGGCTCGCCGTCCTCCAGGCTGCTCTGTCTCTCGCTCTTCTTTGCTGTTGATTACAGATTTCCTGTGTATATATACTTAAAAAAAACTCCAGCAGACCCTGCTATAGGTGCAGATAGTGGAAGTGGCTGTAGAAGCTTGTCTTACAGGACCACTGGTGATTTTTTTCCTCCTTTGAAATGCCAGTACGCTCTTCACTTCCTTCAGTTCGTCATCTGTGTCCGTCTCTCCAGTGTCTTCTTTCTCTCTTCAGTGAGGATTAGCTGTTACCTCAGGCTCAGGTAAGGTCAGGCAATCCAGAGATTAGATAGTTCAGGAAAGAAAGAGGGTGACGTGTTGTAACAGCAGCTCATTGGGTCTATTTTTATTAATCAGGAAAGGGGAAAGTAGCTCATTTAGACACTCAGCCTGGAATATCAGTTCGTGTTATGCTTCAAACAGCTGTTGCAAGTGACCGGGAATGATTAGTTTGAGTAATATTGATAGAATAATGCACTTTTTTTTTTAGGTTTGTGTAAAACTAGCTTGTTCGGAGAATAAATATCCCCTAGAGTGGCCTCTTAAATTTATGTTTTATGTCTCTTCTGGGTGAAGGTGCATCTGCAAAGCCACCAGTTTTGTGTAGGACCCCACGCACTCCCCACACACACACACACACTAATCACCCTGCTGCCTTCTGGCAAGACATACCGGAGCGTTCAGGCCATCACTGCCAGACTGTGAAACAGTTTCTTCACCCAAGCTGTCAGACTCCTGAACACTCAGTGACTGGAGACACACCTTCATACATCAAGCTACTTTTTGCACAATGCTCAGTCTTTTGCACAACCCACTGTCATTGTTGCACTGTTCTGTATGCAGTGTCATTCTTTTCTGTCTGGTGTTGCACTGGCTATGTTTTGTTTTGTGTTTTTTTTTGCAAGTTTTGCACACTTGCACTTTATGTAGTCCTGTGTTGATGTCTGTTATATATCATATGTAGCACCATGGTCTTGGAGGAACGTTGTCTCGCTTGTGCTGCACCACTGCACATAGTTGAAATGACAACTTCAATTTGGTGCAAGTGAATATTTATTTATTCTTAGCCACCAGGGGGAGACAATATTCTACGTTTCCATATGTATGTTCCCCATGACAAACATGAGCATGTCCAGAATTGCTGGACATGTCACAAATAAAGCACAGCATCCCAAACACACACTCAGATGTAAGAAACACACCTGACTGAGCTTAGAAAAGGTTTGAATTTCAATTTTTCAACATCTAAACGTTATTTCTAATGTTCAGTTGCAGCGTGTTCCATCAGATGGTGGCACTGTAAGCAAACTACCTGTGATCACCGACAAATGTTTCAAGTCAAATCTAAATAATTCAGTGTAAAGACGCATATTGAATCATTGTGGATGAATCCAGCAGCAGGTTGTGACACTGACCTGCTGAGGCCTGTTTGTAACGTTCCACAGTTATCATGTGTTGTCTTCTTTCCGTAACTTTGGAATTTGTGCTACTGAAATACATTTTTAAAAAACAACCAACAACCAGCACTTTCTAGCAAACAATTAAATGTTTTGGGTGGGTCATAGCACCCCCAGTTTAATGAGAAAGGGGTTGTAAGATTTGCCTAAGATGCTTCTTTGGTTAAAGGTTGTAAAAAGTTGTGTCACACAAAAAACAACATTCAATTTTCGAGTTAAAATTGATTTAAGATCTGCTTCAACGTCAGTTTGGGGTTTTTTTGAGTTGAGAAACAAACAAGCAGTGAAACGTTTTCCTGTTTTTTTCTTTTTATTTCTTTTTAGTTTCTAATGACATAATCACCACACAGATCAATAACTAAGCGATCTTTAAAGCCACGAGTTGACACCTTAAACTTGAAGACAATGCAGTGTTTTAGGATTTTACAGTCAACAAAAAAATTTATGTCTTTTGCAGATTCAGGTTTTGTGAAATTAGTTTAAAAAAAAAAGAAAAAAGGTGTTTCATGTAGAAAATTTCTAGTCTTACTTCTCAAAAGTAAGAAAATACTCCCGTCTGATGGGCGTGTAACGCGCTCTCTGAATGAAAAACAGACACGTTTCCGTATGCTTGCACTGACGAGGTGGCCGAGTGGTTAAGGCGATGGACTGCTAATCCATTGTGCTCTGCACGCGTGGGTTCGAATCCCATCCTCGTCGAGTGGGGTTTTGGTTTTGTGGCGCTTTACAGACCGTTAAACCCTCAAACTAATATCTGGGGTACCTTCCACATGTATTATCAAAATGCTGTCCACTGAAATCCTTAAGACACTTTGTTTAACATTTTTCCACACCTGCTCCCACCATTTGGTCTTATGTGCTTTTATAACCACTCGCTCACACCCGTTCTCACTGAGGCCTTCCAGGACGGTTGAAAAATGGCTCAGTCTCTTCGGGCGTCACACCCGTCTCCCCAAAAAGGCTTCCAGTTGGTGCGGCTCCAATCAGCTTGGACCCTGAGCCCCGACGCCTCTGGACTATCACCAAAACCCCGATGATGAGCCAGAAGAAGAAATTGACCCAGACTGCCGTCTGAGAAGGAAATGACATGAAACACAAGATGTACTGGATATAGTCCTTCAGTTCTTTTCATCAGCTGCTACTATATAAAGAAACCTCTTACATTTAACCTAATATGCTCATGTTCGGCTATGTATCTGTATTCATGGGCGTTTGTAGTGTTGCAGAACTCCAGTTCATAATAATGCTTATTTATGTTAAGCATTCCAGAAACTGGGAATATAGCTAGTGACCATGTAAATAGGGACCATGTGCTTCCAGCCAAAAGCATAAAATAAGTGACTGAAGTACCGACCTCAGCTTTGTGTAGACTACTGTAGAATCTCCCTCCGTCAAGTGGACTGGCCCATTCTCTAGACTGGGCGTCGTCACAGCTTTGGACACAGAAACACACTGAGCATTAGACAGTTTAGAAGAAAACCGGGGTTATGATTTAATTAGTGATGTATTTGTCTTATATGCATTTAGTCTTGATTATTGGTCACTGATTCTATGAACAAATAGAAAAACTGCAGGCAGTTTCCTCAGAGGAAGCAGTAGAAAGCAAATAAAAAACATCAAAGTTAGTGGAGCTCAAAACAAGTAATTAAAAACTAACAACACCAAACACATCTTAGCTCCTCTTTTAAGTGCTCGCCCTTTTGGAGCACTACAGTGTAGCCAGAGATGAAAAACTGTGTGCTGATGACATCTTTAAAAGGAAAGAGGCATCCTGAAGGACAGACACAGGCCAAGTGTAAAATGACTACATGGTGATAATTAAATCTACCTTCATCTGGCTTCATACAGAGCTCTAAGAGAAAGCGGGTGTGTGGTAAAGCGAGGGTTTGGAAAGGGGAAAAAGCAGAAAGCACTCAAACACAAAGTGACGCTCACTAGCTTGCAAATGTTATTTTCATTTTCATATGCGAGTGTTGGCAAAAGCGTTCGGTCCTGTGCCAGGTGTGGATGAGTGTAGGTGTCACCTGGTAAGTTTAGGAACGGTTTTCAAGACAGACGAGCAGAGCGTGTCGCGCCCGATCTTCAACATGCAGCCCGTGACGAGCAGGAAAAACAGGAAAACGCCAGAGACGGCAATAATCACGTTCATCCACACATTCTCCCTGTAAAGGAGGAGAGAAAACAAACAAACAGATAACAGCACTGGACTCTTTAAAGTGAGGGAAAACAGAAGAGGGATGTGTTGTTTCAAGCTTTGGCCAAATGAAGACAGGATGTCAAACTACAAAATGTAAGCTAACGTGCGACTGTGTCACCATGCCATGGCATGATCCATGCTTTTCTTCTTCTCTGTGTCAGCTCTGCAGCCTGTACCTTCAGATGATACTCTGAGAGTAAAATTGTAATAAAATAACTGTGCAGTCCTCCTCAAAGGAACAGTTTTATCCTGTGCTTCATCGCTGCGACGACACACGATTTCACTTTAATTTCAGCTTCTGGAGCTACTTAAATGATGCCAGTTTATACCTCAGACTGACAAAAATTCAGTTGTTTCCAAATGCATTTATAGCTTCTTTTGCATGTGTTGGCTGCAGAGAACAATGTTTACATTTACACTTATTTTCCTGTGTAATCAAGAAAGTTCAAACTGAAAATGAACCTAAATGTGCACCCACACATGTTCTAAATTCTGTCTACAATGTCTAAAAAAACCACACACACATAGCACGTGGTCACCTTTTGAGTTCCCCTTCGCTGCAGAAAGTGTACACCCAGTACACAGACAGCGAGAAACACACCACTGCCACCATGATTGATATGGCTGACACAAAATAACACAAAGAGGAGGAGGTGAACGACTGGACTCCGATGACCTTTGACGTGATATTGTAGCTGACCGATCCGTACAGCATACAGTGACCTCCGAAATTACCCTGATGGAAAAAGAGAGAGAGAGGTGGGGGTCATTAAAAGGCTTGAGTTGCTTCACTGTTTCAAGCTCTTTGCTGGGTGTTACAATAAGCGCATCAACGGTGGCATCTGACTTCTATAAGCGAGCAGCAGGGAGACTAATTGGGCACGAGAAGCGTCTGGGTCACATGATGAGCAAAGCATCCGAACTCGAGATACCGTTAAAAAAAACCTGCGCGCGCACACGCACGTTCACAATTTCACGCGCATATCACGCATTTCCTCATTGGCCGAGAAGAGAAAGTGGCAATAAAAGCGTCTGTTGTTGACACACAACAGCGTTTGTGTGACACTTCGCTAAAAGTTTGTGGTTAGTTAATTTTTTTTTTCAGAAGTAGCTTTTCCGATGGCCTACAGTCCAAAAACATTAAAAATATGGAGAAAGTAAAGGGAAAATGCTAACGGTAAAGAGCCAGAGAGCAGGAAAGTGGAAGCGCGTGTCAGTTTTTTAATCCCTCGCGCTGCTTTTAATTAAACACCCAGAAAACTGCGCAGCTGTACAAAATCAATTATAGTAGCTTGAAAAGATAATTTTGTAACACACTGCATACTGAATTACTGTTAACAAATTTTCTTCAAAAGAATAAAAACATTTAGGAGTTGGTTTCTTTTTTGGTAAACTTTCTGGGATAGACAAACGTGCTACAAAGTCTACCCGGAAGAGGACGGGTATAACGGTAATATATGGAACGGGTTAGTAAAACTTAGAAAAGTCACCTGAACGATAGTGACGCACGCTGCGGTAACAATCCCACAGACAAAACAGCTGATGTACAGACCCCACTCCAGCACCAGCAGCCCAGCTAACGCCATCATCTACCAGCAGCCGAGTCCGCGTCTGCAGAGCAAGAGCCGTCGTGAAGGCAGCGACAGCAAGGCAAATAACTTTCGGTTAGTTCCTTCACAATAAAATACATATCCTCTAGCAACTACGATTAGCAAATATTAAGAAGACAGTGAGCACGTTGATTAAAAACAAGACAACGTAGTAAACGTCTCTGAGTTTGCAAATAAAAAACACATGAAAATGGTTTTCTATTAATATTAACACGTGGCAGTTGTTTGTTTAAATAGACTGTAATCTTATTCAACCGCAGAGTGCTGGAACATTGTGGGAAAAAAAGGAATCAAGAAATAGAGAAAGGTCTCATATACTTCATCATGACCTTGTCATATGTCTCAAAAACATAATTTAAGTCTTTTGTAGCTTACCTGTGTGCGCGCGCTTCAGTTGGGATATATTCTGCAGGTAAAACAGTTTGGTTTCCGGTGATATTGTCTCTTTTTTATTACCTTCACCCACAGTCAAACAGTCCAAAGTGAAAATCGTACGTCCAAACTCCCTTCCTGATATTAGTTTGAGTAGCAATAGAAACTTCCTCTGAGTTTTTTTACGCGTAAAAAATAGCTTACTTGTCCCACTTGGACTCTGCTTGTCATAAAGGCCCTCTCTTCGCTTCATCAGTTGGTTTCATCTGACAACCCAGAAAGATAAACTGAGTATGAAGCTACACACGTGTAATTCACCCACGTTAACGCCAATATTTACGCAATAATTATAATAAGTTTCATTATGCGGAACTCAATACTTCATGTTTGTGTTGTCTCAAACATGTAGATGGTTCAAGTTAGTCAAAGTCTGAGGTTGTTGAGGGTTAGGAGGTATGCCATGCTAGAATTAGTCTTCGGCACTGTGTGTGTCTGTGTGTGGTGCTTCCTTCCCAGAATGCTTAATGAAACCTTGTGACTTTGTGTCCTGTGACCGTGTCATTTTTATAGGGTATATGTCAAACATTTTAAGCCTGTCAGCTTCACCTCTGCACTAATAATACGCTTAGACACATAGCCCCTGTTACATCATTCAAGGCTGACTAGAAACAACTAAGTTTTCTGACATGTCACACAATTTCTAATCATATGTCTTTAGAAAGGAGCTTCAAAATTCTGAATTAGCGCTGTTAGTTTTCATAGGAACTTTTTATGTAATTTACAGCACTGGCTTAGAAAAGTCCACAGAAAAACAAATGGGATGTTGCAGAGGGTAATACAAGACAGAAGGTAATAAACTGATGAATGGATTAATAGAAAGCAGAATGCTGGATTTTTCATTAGTAATTCTTAAATGTGGACAAAGAAAGCCTTGCAGATACCAAAATAATACTCCTATGTGGAGAATGTAACTTCACTTAACCAGGTCCACTCACTGACTGGACTCATTGTTGAAAAAAAATAGTAGACATGCCAATGTGAGTTTGTGACTGTGTGCTGCTGTCTCAGGAGGCTAGACTAAGCGGTGGGCAGAGCCATCATAAAGTATTAGTGTCAGTGAGTATGTGAAGGTGCTTTTAGATTGAAGCCCTAATGCATGCTGGCACAAATGTTGGACCTCAGGACCCAAACACTAGAAAGCTTCCATTTGTGTACGTGTGTGTGTGTGCGAACCGGTATCCAAAGATCATCACACGAGCCTTGTATCTCTTTAATCCATGATAAGCTTAAACATCAAAATTCACCAAAGTCTGAACGAGGCACAGATCTACAGTAAAGAATACACTATGTACAATATAAAACAGAGGGACATAAAAGATTACAATGCAAAACGCAAACGTAGGAAACATGCACTTGATAACACGTCACAGATAGGTCGAGGCTGTCAGTCAACATTTTCTTGAAGAGAAACCCATCTTTCCTCGAGATAGAAGTCATGATATAGAGTGGAGTGAGTCAAAGTTTCCCCCTCTTGGAAAACAACTGTTGATATATACTGTATATAATTATATATACTTATTGTGCAAGTGAACTATTTAGATTAGCAACACTTTAAAAAGAATTCAAAAACATACGTAAATATATCAACAATAAGAGCACATCAAGGAAAGAACGAAACATTAATTATACCATTTTAAATTCAATATAATGTCCCTCTTGAAAGAACAGCTGTCATGATTTGACTGCATGTACAAAAGCTTGATAATAATTTAATACTGAACAGAGAGATGAAAGGCATACGCAAGCAAAACAAAAACCCAGTAACCAGATCGTGCCGTGAAACAAGATCAACTTCATTTCGTAAAATCTTAATCTTTTGAACTTCAGATGAAACGCGACGGTGTGATGTTGTTGGAAATAAAAATAAAAGATAAAATCCTGATGGAGAAGCCCACACGAGGCAGCAATAAAAGGTCATTTCATGATGAACGCCCCCTGAGGGAGGGCAGCCCTGAAATGTTTGAGTGTGATTGTTAAGTAGTGTTTGTGCGAGATTGCTAATCATCGCACAGCAATATTACTGCTTTAGATTTCAAATGTTTAGCAGAGATTTTCCGAGTAGAAGCGCTGCTCATTGGTGATGAAGCCAGTTATCTAATCTTAAAAGGCGATATGCACTCAGACTGCGGACTGTGTGTCAGAACTAATTTGAAGCATGGACATTTGTAGTTTCCAGCAGTAATCCACACTGTGATCACTGTGAGTGGATATACAGAACAGTATTCTTTATGGATGTGTGCACAGTGCTCAGATTTTGACAACGCACCTCAGAGCTATAATAAAACAGTCGATTTCAGCTCTGTGGGATTTCCAGTCATGCGTCGTTGCACTTTGTGGAATATTCCCTTGTTACAATCATTGAGTTCGTAACGAAGGATGTAAACTTTGTAATTTTTTTAATGAGGCTGGACGACTTTAAAACTTTGTTTTAAATGGAAATATTATTTATGGCAGCATCCTACAAAGTGGTTCTGGTCCTTAAACAAAGCCAACTGGACATAATTTATCTGAACGGGACCACACCTTCAGTTCTCTGTCTATATACGACCCCCACCACAACTACAAGCTGTTTGTTCTTGTTGTCTTGCCCCATCCTCCCTTTTTCAATTCCTTCACTTCTCATTAGTACAGTGGGATTTGCCCAGCCCAGGGGCCGCCGTCAGTTCCCTCTGAGGCCTTCTCCAAACCACAGCCTCAATTCATCCTCAAGCCATCTGCCATTATCTACCAGAAATGCTGTCAAACCTAAAATAAAGATGTGGTCCCAGCTAATGAAACAGCAACTGAAAAATGAGCAGGGAACACAGTGCTGAATTTGAACGCTAACCTATTCAGTGAAACTGAAGCTTATGTCACCAACAGACCTGAAGCGTCTTATCATGTACGTTGGTGTTCTTGGAAGCTTCACTGTGTGACTGACTTTTGCGTCAATGTCCACACTAAAAAGAAAGAGTCAGTTTGTTTCCATGAATGTGAATTCAAAAAATTGTATTTTGTGTCTATTTCACAAAACTACTGTGAGTGTGTGCTTTTAATAATAGCTTTAGATTTCATGCGGCAGCTGGGCGCTGAAGAATGTTTGGAGAAGGAATTCCTGCTCTGTCCACTTTAATTCAATGGTACGGTCACGTTCCTTGATAAGTGCGGTCACAAGACTGCAGTGCTGAGGGTTTGCTGTTGAGCCTGTACACCAAACCTTCCTGTCAGTATGAGAAAGTGTGTGTATTCCTCTGCTAGTCAGTCAAAATGCTTCTATAGTTCTAAATTATCTTTTGGATGGTTACATATCAGTTTGCACTGTCTGAAATGTAACAGTTTCTGAATGATTTAATTCATGTAATGCCTTGTTTTAGTCGAATTATGTTTGAGCATGCATTTGTGCACATGGACCAGATAAAAGCTGTGCAATCATTAGCCAACTGGACAACCGGGCAGTCTGAATGCGTCTGGTAGAGGACTGTCAAGTTTACAGATAATTTTATATATTCCTTTCTTCCAGCAGGGGTCGCTGTCTCTCCCAGTCCAAATGGCTGAGTAAAACTCTCTCAGAGCCACTTCAGACACCTCGATGAACCTCTCTGGAACCTGCACACAAAAATACAAATGTCAAGGAGGAAATGTTTATGAGCATGTCTTCTGGAAGAGAAAAATCCACTTTCACTGGTATTAGGAAGAAGAAAGTCTAGTTTAGCATCTGTATCTGTCACTCGCATAGCTATCTGCCTTATCTATAAGAACAATTGGATTTAAAACTGGTCACACCCTCCTCACAAAGACGGCATTATAATGAGAAGCGGGCTTTATCCAGCGTGGTGCTACAGCAAGAAAACATTTTAGTCATTGCCGGGTGAACACTCTGTTGTGTTTCTCGGTGAATGCGAGGTTTTGATGGTCTCTGTACTTTCTAAAAATCTCATAAGCGTTGTTGAGTAGTGAATAGTTTAATAGCCTTCACAGGAACAACATTACAATGCCTGTTATTATAATGTCCATTCAGTGCTGCACAGCCTCGCTCACTTTGGTAAAATACAGACTGTGACTTTGATTGTCTCTGATTATCCCGTCTGTCTGAATGCATCTGTTAAAGCGGAGAGCTTTATCACAGCATGTAGTCAAGACTTCTCACGGACTCTGCACAACGACCTGATAAAAACTGTTATTGTTTATAAATGAACCTATCCTTTCGCCGCTACGACGGAAAACACATTAGAAGCGACAACAATCTATTCCCAGCTGAACTGCACATAACTTTAATCCTAGCTGAGGCCCAATCAAATAATAAACTCACAAAAATTTGTGTAGGTGAGACTGACTTTTCAAACTCGAGCAACCTTGTGACTTTGTTTTTACGATCGCAGAGGTGATTCAGGTTTTTGAATGTTTCCCGGGATACATTGTAGGCATAGTAGTTTTAGCATTCTCAATGCCTTTTTAAATCCAATGACGTCTGACAAATAACAGATCACCTTGGGTGATAAAATTAATCATCATCTGTAGAATTTGACACTGTGAACAAATTCAGTCAAAACTAATGTGCGACGATTGTTTTATGATAGTGTGTGTCCTTCAGCGGGTCAGTGAGATATAACAGTGCTTCATTTTCGTTTTCTTTTTGATGGACAACCTCATACAAGTAAAATTATTTCTCTGCTCACTAAAGGTAAGAGCACATTACACAAAATAATCACCCCAAGCACCAGTGCTTTTCATTTCAGCTGTGTAGTATCGCTTCAGTGTATATCTTCATCTTTATGTTATACATGGTTTATTGAGGTTTATTTCCTCATTAGGGTTACTAGCTGCTAGGAGCTTACCAATTAATAACAGATCAGGACTTCATTCAGAGTTCAAGCAGCAGCCATAGCTGGCAGTTTATTGACCTCTGAAGAACAAAACAGCTTGATTGCTGCAATATTCCACAGCCATCCACACTTGGTTTGCACCTAGTGGGACTTTTATTAGATTTTCAATAAGAACGGCTCAGTACACGCATTCAATGTTTTTAAGAACTGAAGAAGGTCAAACAGCTCAGATCACCTGACCTTAACTCGAAGGGAGAGATGCTGTTTGGACTGCTGAGCTTAAGAAAATCAGCAATGGCTAGCATTAGGCATGTATGTCAACCTTGAAAAGCATCCCAGATGACATTCTAGGAAATTTAACAGAAACAGAGTGCAACATCACCCAAGACCGTGGCACTGCAGACAGCACTTTAGTGCAAGTATTTTCTTTTAAACACAGGAGCACTGCATTAAGATCCATAATCCATTAGCGCTGTATTTAGGGCTGAGCTGTATTCATATCCTCACCCGAGGACTGAGTCTAGTCATACAACCGGTAGGCCGAAAGCTGTAACTAGAGCGTCTCCTCACCTGGTAGATGTTGCTTTTATTGTAGTGCATGTTCAGTATGCGGTAAAGCTCCGTATCACGTCCCACTCGCAGCTGACTCTCTCGGCTAACACGAGGCGCACCATCCCTGTGTTACAGAGACAAACAAACTCATTTCAATACACTCCCAATAAAAAACAGAGAAGACAGCCATGTATAATTTACATAACTGATATTCAGATTCAGTTTGTTTCTGACTTTATGTAGTCATGTTTCATGCCCGCTGCTATTTGTTTTACTCGCTACCATCATGAGTTCACGTCAACATGGCCACAGTGTATAAACACCTAAGCACTCACAGACAATAGTTGGTTATAAAAATATCTATAATTTTATCAATAAGCCTTTCGAGCCTCTTAAATCAAGCGATATAGACAACTGTTTCTCGGCTGCAATGGCTTGTTTGATTATAGCAGAACTGAATATCTGTCACTGAGGAAACTCTGATGCTTCTTGCAGGTCGAAAGTCAATCATGCAATATGTGATTCTCTATTTCTAAAAAAGTTATATGTGATGTCTGATGTATGTCAGCTCATCTAACAGGGGCAACATGCTCAACAACAACTCATAAGGCCCACTGAAACAATGACAGTCTTGCAAATAAAATGAGTTTAACATGAACCAGTGCCAACTCAAACCAACCGGGTGAGAGCCTCGCGGACAGCCTGGCGTGCAAAGCGCTCCATCTGGATGTAGAAGAACTCTCTGAAGTTACTGAACCATTTAATCATCTGGGAGGTCACACAGCGATTAAACTAGACCATGGATGACAGGAGAGGAAGTGAGCAGGTGAGGACAGCAAGAGAAGAGCGCTTTTTTAAACATTAACAATGATATGCTAAATTAACTCGACTTGAGTCAACTTAATTGCACTTTGCTAGCGATGTCAAATTACATTCAAAAGATACTGTATGTCCCCCCCACCCTTTTTTTTCCCCTTTAGTGGTCATTAAAGTATATGATGTTGTCTGTTGACACAAACTCCAAGAGGAGAAGTGATCTCTGCACTCCACACTATTTATGCTTCTAAATCACTGTAAACTTGCAGATTATATCAGCTAATACCGCCTTATTAAGAGATACCATGTAATAATAATTTATCGCAGCATATGCATATTTTAAGTGCAGCATGGATGTGAATTAAAATAGCATTTGTTGTATTTGTTGAAACATCTCAGTTGCTAGTTAGTCATAATCAGAGATGGGCAGTAATGCATTAAAAGTATAAAAAAAACTTTTTTCTCCAGCGAAAAATTAAACTTCATGTCTGAGCAAGCACCTAGCACGCCGTACGGGAATGTGAAATTCACAGTGAAACCCCCGGATCCCCCCGCTGACACGAACTCTGCAGCACCGGGCAAACCTCTGACTGCTCCACTCCCGCTAAACAGGTGAAAATAGATTTAGGCGCGACAGGACTTAGTGCTGCTGAATCTTTGATTATATTTATTTTTTGCTGTGTCTTACTTGCATCTATTTGAATAAGTGAGTGTAAACACAAAAAATTATTTCATTTTATATGCTGGAATATGCATAAAATAGGTTTAAAAAGGATAAGCGGAAGCGAATGGATGGATGGATAGCTGTTAAATACATTTCTTCCAGTCAAAGACTGATGCATATAATTGTTGCTTGATGCAATGTGAATAAAGTTAAACGATTAAAACTAATAAAACAAGTTTAAAAAGAGACTTTTCCATTTGATTCAATTTTATATGATGGATTATGCAGACAAAATTGGGCTTAAAGGTCTATTGTTTTATAACGTATTCGGGTAGTGTGCCATATTTTTAAAAAGGAACTCATTACTTATGAAAATAAGTAATCAGTAAAGTAATGTTACTTTCTTGGTGACGTAATCAGTAATTATTACCTAATTAAATTATTACCTAATTTTCTATAATACATTTTACTATAAAGTAGCAATCAGTAGGCTAGTTAACATCATAACAACAACAACGTTATTTCAATAAATGGGGTAAAGGCAAAATAGTCTGGGATGTGATATCTGGGATGCGGTCGGTGGCATTTTTCCGCTGACATGTGGCCGGTTAGCTCAGTTGGTTAGAGCGTGGTGCTAATAACGCCAAGGTCGCGGGTTCGATCCCCGTACGGGCCATGTATTTTTTTCAAGTAGTTGCGCACCTTTAAGCAACCACATTTCGCTTTTGTTGCAGAAGAAAGTCTTATTGAAATGAAATAAAAAGCACATCGAACTTTAAGACCTGGCATGTCCAGCTGTGACGTCAGCAGTTTATCAACAAAATTTCCAAAAATAACTAAATCTGTGGGCATCCGCGATACTAATTGCAAGTGCGAGCACATGGCCGGTTAGCTCAGTTGGTTAGAGCGTGGTGCTAATAACGCCAAGGTCGCGGGTTCGATCCCCGTACGGGCCACGAGGTTCTTTTGTGAAGAACTAATATCTACAGTCTGATGAAGTTTAAATGAAACTACATCCCACCAATATGGCTGCACTAAAGAGAGCAAATATTATATGGACTCTACTGTATCTGTTAGTAGAGCGCAATTAAAAGAAAAGTGTCACAACAAATCAAACCACAGTAATGTGGGCAGGCTACAACAGCCAAGCACTGTTTACAAGTAGTGAGCAGTTTCTTTTACTTCCTTTTTTTGCTGATAACAGCCCCTGTATTATCACTGAAGATTTTATTGTATCTGTATACTTGAACGCACAAATGTCCCGGTTTATCACAGTATATCACTGGTTAATTAGGTGATTTAAGTGATAACTTACTCGACCTTAGAATATTTACAGTCTTACAGTCACTGACATTCTTTTAGAACATCGGTCAAATTGGGTATTTTTAGGCTACAGTATCTGTCAAAAGTCATTCAAGGACTACTCATTTCCTTCTTTTTACATTCTGACAAACTCATAAAATGCATCACAACTATAACGCAATTGAATTTTTGTAGTAATGAAAGATTTTAATAAAATAAAGATTCTTCAAAGCAGCAGCACTTGCATACTTTGTGGGGGGATTTGGGTTATCTAAAGCAGCAGTGCATTGTTTAAAATTATGATCTTGAAGATGTGCCTCATTGTCTTGTTAAAAACAAACAATGTAGCTGTGAAGTGGAAAACCAAATGCTGGTTAAGTGCTGTCTTAAATTATGAATGAATTGCCAACAGTGTAATCTGAAAACCCCACGTGGTAGTAACCACACACACACACATCATCTGTTCGTCTCAGACAAAGGAATTGAGGTTGGAACCCAACACTATCAAATTTGGACTCACCAGATCACAGCCCAGATATCCACTAATCTAATTTGCTATGCTTACTTCATACTGAATTGTATAAATTACAAAGTACTAAATTCTTTCAGCAATTTGAAGCAAACAGCTGATAATTTCCTCAATTTTCCCCAAATCAGCTAATCTTGAGAGTCTAGGAAGCAGCGTCGTGGGTGCTAATTTTAGGGGCCGTTAACTGGAAATTTCAGAAGCTATTAGGCCTCTGCATCAGAAATAACTTCTGGTCCTTCTTCCCTCAGTTGTAAACACCATGCCTGTTTGAAGAAACCTTTAAAGTCTTTGTAACGTATCGACTGATTGACATTCAAATGCTGGACAGTCAATTCTCCTTCCTTAGTTGAGCTGTTCCAATGTTCCAATAATATCCAATGCTAAAGCAGCCAAACTGGCCTAAATGATATTTCATAGTTGTGACGTCTTCCATATTGTTCTACAATATAGAAAATTGTCAGTGAAAAAAACCTTAAGTGAGCAGGTGTGTCAAGTTAATGTAAGTCATTTAAAACACAGTGGCTGATATACTGGCGTCTGACTTTGACGTGTGTTAACAGATAATCATTTGTGCACCGTTCACTTTGAAGTGAAATTGTCGTTCCAGCACTGAGCTGGTGTACACACACCTTGACATCAGGGAAATACGTCTTGAGTGTGTTGGAGCTGGGATAGCGAGTGTAGAAGAACATGAGCTTGGCTTTCTTCAGATGGCAGGGTGACAAGCCCTCCTGGGTGTACACATGAGGTCAGTTAAGGAGATACATGTTTAAACACACACACACAGACAAACACACACACACCTCTCTTTCTCACTTTCAAGCACACTGATAAAAGGATATCCCCCCAGCAGTCAGGTAGAGCTCTCCTCCATCCATCCCTCCTCCTCTCATGCCCCCATCTCCCCTCATCACTCGCTCCCTCTCTCTCCCTCCGTGTGCGTGGCGTGCAAGTGACGGGTCCAGGTGGCTGAGCAAGGGGAGCGGGGGGAAGGTGGGGTGAGACGATGGGTGGGAAGAGAACTCCAAGAAAGGGTCAGAGTTCAGGTAGTCTTTGCGGGATGACGGGAGGTGGGGGAGTTGAGGGTGGTGGAGTGAGCGGGAGAAAAGCTGCTGCATTGAGTAGTGGAGCAAGGGGAGAGGGAGAGGAGGGGGCGGAGGTGGAGGAGGAGGGGGAGGCGCAGGGAAAGAAGATGAGGAAGAAGAGGAGGAGGTTGAAGACGGGTGGAAAGAAGAGGTGGTGGAGTGATCCTTGGGCTGAGAGGCTGGAGGCAAGAGGGGAGGGTGAGAAAGGGGAGGAGGACGAGGCAAAGAAGGGTGGTGCAGGGAGAGGTTTGGGTGAGAGGGATTAAGGTGAGTGGGGAGAGGTGGACCAAGGAGTGGGTAGGCCTTTCGCGTGTCAGGTGACCTTTGAAGAGCCAGTGGCATCGCTAGATCGGACGGTTCAGTTCGACGCAGTGGTCGGGGGGGCAGGGAGATCCCGTTGCTTGTCTTGTGGAGCTGCTTCTCTCTTTCTCCATCCTGCCCTCTTGTTTTGTCCTCCTTATCGCTTATGATTTCGTCTCTTCTTCCTCTCGTTAACAGCCCCATCCACACTGCCTTCTCCTTCCCTCCGTCACTTCCCGGATCAGATGGGAGAAAAGAGATGGCAGCGGGAGGAGAGGAAGGAGCAAAATCGGTCATCTCCGTGTAAAGGCGGAGAACACGGTCAATGACCCGGGCCACAGCACTGCCCAACTCCAGCTTCAGCGCCTGAGCAAACTTCTGCCCTCCCTCCTCACCCTCGTCATCTATCCCGCCATCCCAGTCTCCTCTGACCAAGCCTCCGCAGTCCAGCCACAACCCTGATCCCTCCATCACACCCTCCAAGTGCAACCCTCCTCCTCCTCTTCCTCTCTCCATCCTTCTTTCTCTGTCTTTTTGCAGCTCCTCTTTCCGTTTGTGGAAATTGTCGAAAGGAGACTCGGAAAGCAGAGAAAATGATTCCTTTTCCATCTCTTCGCCATCAATGTCTTCCTCATCGTACATCCCTTCTGTCATGTCCTCCTCCTCCATTAGCCCCACATCCTCTTCTCTTCCATCAACTCCACTGCCACTTCCATTTCTGCCCTTCCTTTTCTTGTCTTCCTCAGCCATATGCTTTTCCCCAAAAGCTCTCCACACTTTCTCCTGCAAAGCCTGCAGTCTCTCCCTTGCCTCCTCCAGCTGTTCTTTCAGCTCTTCCCTTTCCCTTCTCCTCCCTTGTCTCCCTCCTTGCTTGCCTCCCTCATCTGCCTCTCCATCCCTCTGTCGGTTCTCCAGCTTCATCCTCTTGACTTTCAGGATGTCTTGACTCCATTCGGCTGCGAGGGCCGCGTCATTGTGCCTCTTCTTAACCCCGAGCAAGTCGTCCTTTCCCTCTATCACCCTCTCATCCCCCCCTTCCATTCTTTGCTCCACATGTCCATCCCTCTCTCCTTCATCTTCCTCTGCATTTCTGTCCTCCAGGTGTCTGTGTGTGCTCAGGCTTGTGTTCAGCAGTCCTCCAATCCTCCTGGGGCCTCCACCTGGCTGGAGGAGATGGTGGATCAGTGGGAAGCCAGGGGGTCTAAAGGCAGGAGTAAGGCGGCCAGCATTAGCCTGAGCATGGATTCCAGCAAGATCTGTGGAGTTGAGAGTTGGAGCAAATGTATGTATCTGGGGAGCAGAATCATCAAAAAGATCTGTGGGTGAATCCATTACTGTAGAGAGACAGAAGGGACACAAAGAGACACAATAAGGGCTATCATTGCTGCATTTGTGATATTTTGAATAGTTGCACATGTTTTGCAGCCAAATTAAGTTAATACATAAGGTTACATTTCATTAAAATATACAAATAATTAAGATTACCATAGTTTTGTGTGTAGTGCTCAAAGTACTAAATGATTATATTTAATATTTAACATAACATTTAAAGCTCAAAAACACAAAGAAACTGTTTTTAATCAGAGTATAGCATTACATCAGTTATTCTTGATGGATATTGATATTGATTATAGTGGAAATAATAAGATAAACACCAAAGCAGGAATGGTTTTACAGGTGCAAGTCACTGACATGTTTCCCTTCTCATCTTTTCTGACTGTTTTACCACTAGTTTTGCATTTGGATAGTGTCAGTATCACTGGTGATACCTTGACCCTACAGAAGTTGCACAGGCAGTCCAACTCCCCCAGAATGGCATATCAATACCTCCCGTTGCCAGAAGATTTGCTGTGCCTCCCAGCACCATGTCAAGAGCTTTCAGAAAATTCCAGGAGACAGATAGTTACTCTAGGAGAGCTGGATAGGGCCATAGAAGCTCTTTAACCCATCAGCAGGAGCGGTATCTGCTCCTTTGTGCAAGGAGAAACAGGATGAGCACTACGAGTAGTGCAAGAACTACAAAATGACCTCCAGCAGGCCACTGGTGTGAATCTCTCTGACCACACAATCAGAAACAGACATCATGAGGGTGGCCTGAGGGCCTGACATCCTCTTGTGGGCCCTGTGCTCGCTGTCTGGCAGCTTGGAGCTCAATCGTCATTTCCTGTAGAATACCAGAATTAGCAGGTCCACCACTGTCGCCCTGTGTTTTTCACAGATTAGAGCAGATTCACCCTGAGCACACGTGATAGATGTGAAAGGGTTTGAAGAAGCCGTGGGGAACATTATGCTGCCTGTAACATCATTCAGCATGACCAGTGTGGTGGTGGGTCAGTGATGATCTGGGGAGGCATATCAATGGAGGGATGCAAAAACCTCTGCAGGCTAGGCAACAGCACCCTGACTGCCATTAGGTATCGGCATAAATCCTTGGATCCATTCTCAGACACTACACTGGTGCAAACTACTGAGTACCACTTTGAGATGTTGCAATGAAATTTTGGCCAAAGAGCCTAGCCTGCTGCATCATTTTTTCACTTTGATTATCGGGGAGTCATTGAATTCAGTCATCCGTAGGTTGATCATTAATTTCTAACACATTTCCCAGTCCATAACAGTATAGATATACAGCATGACATTTTGAGCAGTGTACAATTGTGCTGGCAGGGTGTGGTTTCTGGCTTCAGTGACAGGAGGGAGAGTTGAAGCAGTGTGTTTGGGAGAGCAGTACCTGATGAGGAGAGCAGCAAACCTGTTGGGCATGTCTAATTAACCTCTCCTCTGACAGTAAATGTGGGGCCAGAGATGAGAAAACAAACAGTCAGCAGTGAGCCTAAGAGGCACAGAGCGTGCCAAATATTGAGTATAAGTGTGTGAATAAAACTGTGTGTGAAACACACCTTTCTCGCCTGTCTTTACTGGGGAGAACTCATGGTGGCAGGGTCAGCTGCCACCACAATCAAATGCAATATTACAGAAAGATTTTTACTACCACGAGCGTATAAAGAAGAAACAGGTCTTACTAAAATGGTTTGTTGGGCTTTTTTATGTGGATTATCTGCTCTGGTTGCTTTTAATTTTTTTCCCAATGTCATCTTTAGTTCCATTTAATTCTAGCGCACTGCAGTAAGGGCATAAATCTCAGAGGCAGTTGTTGGTTGCGTAAATACCTGCTAGATAGCACTAAAGGAAATATTTCTGTTTCTCTGTGACTACACTTGGTTGACAGTGAGTGAGTGCCCATCTCAACGCTATGGCTGGAACATTACCTGGACAGCAAAACAGGTCACTGGTCTACTGCAGGACACAATCACTTCTGCTTTAATAGCAAAAGGAAATAACTGCAATGTATTTGTATAGAGCTGCACATAACTAAACGTTCATTGTGGCAGTGTTAAAGATAAATTTGGATAGAAGCATTGAAAAGATCAATTTCAACAGTCATTCAGTTGGGTTGATATTTACGTCAGTGAAGGAAACGACATCCTGCAGCCCCAACTAAGACCTAATGGAAGGGTTAACATCTGGCTCATGATCTTTGTCACATATCACCCTCCTCTCTTCAGGCTGTCCTTCCTGTTGTGCTTGAATGTGTGTTGTCTTAGACAGCGCAAGTATCAAAAAAATATATATGTGAAAAAACTGAGGTAGATAAATGCATATAGGTGTAGATCATGCACAATAACAGAAGTTTGAAAAAAACAAAACATTTTATGGTGGAAAATTTGGGTGCTTATTTTACTCCCAGGCTAATGCTATATGGCTTCTCTACAATTCCTGGAAAAGGTTGTAAAGCCGATGCCAGTGAATGCCAGGCTTATAAATGAAAGTACATCTCACTGTTTAATCAAGATCAAAAACACACATCCCAGTTCCTATTTTATATCACTGTGTAACCTCATTTCTGCCCCGATACCCCTTTTCCTTCCTCTCCATTCCTCTCTCATCCTCTCTTCCTCCTCTCTCTGTTATCAGTTCAGGCAGCTTGTTAAGCACTGTTTGATCAGAGTGTTTACCGTCAAATACACACACGAACACACAGACACACAGACACACACACACACTTTTGCACAAAAGCAAAAGAGGCTTGAAAGAGGGCTAACAATGGTCAATGGTCCTTGTGGAGTGAAATAGAGTGAAAGCAGCATGTATATAGCATGTGTGTGTGTGTGTGTGTGTGTGTGTGTGTGTGTGTGTGTGTGTGTGTGTGTGTGTGTGTGTGTGTGTGTGTGTGTGTGTGTGTGTGTGTGAGAGAGAGAGAGAGAGAGAGAGAGAGAGAGAGAGACCAAAGCTCAGTGCTAATGAAGAAAGATAAAATTTCTGGGGCCCTGCTAAGGGTTAAGGTTTTGGTGTGAGCTGAGGTTCGGTTAAAGCTTGGGTGGTTGTCCACAAGGAATGAAAGTCAATGCAAAACCCTAACACAAAGACAGCTGCATTTGCAATTGTGTATTACTCATGTTGTGAGGACATTAACATGATTAATGCATCATTTTTGCAACTCGATTACATTTTGGGGGCAAACAAGTCCTAATATTGATATGCACTGGCATGAATATGCATGTAAGTCAGCACAATTCATTTCATGTGATGGAAACTGCAGTGCCATTCTGTGTGTTAGCGTGTGTGTTTTTGGTAAGAGCTTTTGCAGTAAGGAAAGTCAATTCTGAAAAGCCGAGCTTCCTTCCTGTCTGACAGGCATCACAGGCCAACAATAACACACATTTTCTCTCTATTTTATCTTTCTCTCTGCATCTGCCTGACAGCAGAGTACACAGATCAGACAGGGATGGCCCAAGTGAATGGTAAACACATGCATAAATACACACACTCACAAACAATCATGTCAAGCAGCAGGACTGCCTGCAAATGGCACACATGCAGGGAGAAGGAATGTATTTTATTGCTGTTTTAGTTATATACCATGGTGTTACTGGCAAATATATTTAAATATGTAATTTGTCTTTGATTTTAACACTGGTTTAGGTATTTATTAGCAGATGTGACTGCTTTACAAAACATGAATTCATTGGAGTTTTGAAGAAAAAAACAAAAAACAAAGGAGGCTTGAGTCTTACTGTGTGCAAGCAGAGCTAAAATGATTGGCACATCACTTCATGCTGTCCTCTCTGGACTGGCTGGCTTGTGATCTGATAATTATTATGCCCCAACATAAACAGCACATAAAGGTTTTTTAAAAATAAAACTTTGCACTACGCTCTCGCTTATGTTTTCTCTTAATTATCAGGAACAATGCTGACCTCAGCTGGACCAAGTGAGTTACTGCTGTTGTTTACCCTCCTTTATGAAAAGCAGTGGGCAACAGAGAAAACTGAATCATGTAGCAGTTCACCCGCAGAGACAATCTACCAGAGCATATCAGGGGAAAAGACAGACAAAATGGAAAATGCAAGGTAAAGAAGGGTGAAAAGACAGAGAGGTAGGTGAGGAGAAGATGTCCTAACAGGTAGGTAGACGGTGCCGTAATGGTGAGAAAGAGGTGAGAGATAGTCAACAGAGAAAAAGCAAGCAAGACAAATGAGCAATATTCAGACTAAAGCATCCCACGCTTAATTAATTAGAGAGTGAACACACTGCGGGGCTCTCGGCTGCTTGAGAGAGAGTTAGGCGTGTAACATCCAAACAACACACACCCACACTCAAAACCCCCGACACGTGCAAAAATACGCATGGAAACACACAACAAAGGAACCCCGTCTGACCTCTTTTTCAACAGCATTTTAGAGGAAACACAGTGAGAGTGAAGAAAGCAGGGATGAATAACATAAGGAGGGAAGTGCACGAGTTGAGCAAAAAGAAAAGAAAGAGAGAGAGGAGTCAAAGGGAGGCAGAGATGAAGCGAAGATCAGATGAGAGGTGATGAGACCAGATGAGGTAGAGATAGATGGTAGCAGAGAAGGAGAGAAATGGAGTGTGAGATGGAAAAAAAGGAGAATGATGCTTGGGGAGAGAGTGGAGGAGGAGGGCAGATTAGATGGAAGAAGGAGAGGCAAAAAAAAAAAGTGTAGTGAAGTGCAGTGGAGAGGAGAGAGGAGTGGAACGAAAGACGAGCAGCGGGCAAATGAGAAATGAGAAGACGAGAGACTGGAGACGCTGTGACCTCACATGCTCGGCTGCAATAACTCTTTGAAGATCATTTCAAGGTTGTAGATAAGAGGGAACACATCCAGACAGGGGGAGGAGGGTGACGAAGGAATGGGGAAAGGGGGGGACTGTGGAAGCGAGAAGACCAACAGGAGACAGGAAGTAAGAAGGGGGAGATGAAGACAAGAAGTACGAAGTAAAAAAAAAAACAGGAGAGAAGGATTAGAGGGAGACGCGGGGAACCGTGAAGTGATAAAGGGACAGTGAGAGACAGTGATAAAGACCACAGATAAAATGATTCAGTGACTCAAGTTGCCATCAGGCATGCAGTAGAGTGTGTGCATGTGTAGAGGCGGGCATGCGTGAACATGTGCATGGTGTATGCATTGGTATTTTGGAAACATGCAAAAACGTGTGAGCTTGCATGCAGGAGTGTTTGTGCGTAAGAGTGCATGCTGGATGCATGCTTTCTGGCAGGAGTGATTAAGTACTGCGAACCTTCACGCCAATAAACAACCAGGCAGGCTGTGTTCCATTCCTTAATGAGTTACCCTTATCAGTTCTCCTCTCCTCCTTCCATGCATCCTTTATTTAATCTCTCTTTCCATTACCTCCTTCACTTTCCCTCCCATATGTCCCACTATCATTCGTCTTGCATCCTCCACTTATGCTCCTCTTTTAATATTTTCTAGCTCAACAGCTATTTTAGTCTTATCTTCGTTTCTCCTCCCTCTTTTGTTATTCATCCTTTTAATTTTCCTAGAAAGAAACTAAGGAGGAGATAGAAATGACACTCTTGTTTGTTTGTTTTTTAATCACAACAGATACGGGCCAAAATTTGCATAAATCAGAAGTTTGACATGAAATATACGATCAAACGATACAAAAAAAATCAGTGTATCTTAACTACTTTGGTCCAACCAGAAAGTAATTTTTGAACGAACTACTAGGAAATGTTGTACATTCATGTTTCTCTGAGGAAGGTTAATGAGCTTGGTGGTTCTTTTGACTTATGACTAAATAGATGCAAAATTAACTTATGCTGCCCTTCTGCTTCAGCAGCACTTTGTGTTAGAGTCAATTAGCATGTTAGCATGCTGATGTTAGTATTTAACTCAAAGCCTCGTTGGGCATATATGCACACAGAGCTGCTTGCACTTCTGTAGACCCATAGTCTTAGTTAAACAGCTCCTTAGTTCAGTCTCTTTTAAAGCAAGTGGGTAAAATCGCTAATTAAGAATATGTCTACTAAATGACATATATTCTCCATATGGAAACACGATGCTCACAACATATCACACAAAGGACAGCTGTAGTATACTAAAGAATTGAATTTGAATTTAAAAAACAAAAACAGCATTAAAGGGACAAATTTAAAGCAATAAACCTCATAGAGATAGTTACATTCAGGCAGATCTCACTGTTAGATATAAGTTCAGTCAGGTAACTGTGAAAAATAATCAAAGCCTCACCATCTCTACACATTAACGCGCATAAAGCCTGAGTGCACTTGTTGAAAAATTCCTGATGAAATGACATTAATCAAGTTGGAACCACTGAAGTGAAAGCCAAGATTAAAGACGTTACGAAGGAAGCGTTTCAGTGTCCAAATGGCTTTTGATTCATTAAAAAGCACCCCTCTCCCGAACTGTCAAACTGATGGTGCAGTTTGGAGCAGCTTCTCACGGCTCGTTCATGCACATGTTGACGTCAAACCAAAAATTGAAGAAAAAAAAAAAAAAAAAAAAACCAGGGCACCACCT
>VURO01013154.1:69781-94008 GCA_015108175.1 Pelvicachromis taeniatus
CATTTCCACACAGAGCACAATCCAAGCCCCCAGCAGCAGCAGCCTGTTGGCTCCAACGAGGGGCCGGACTTCTTTGTAAACAAAAGAACTTGGAGGAAAAAAAAAAAAAAAGTGGAGCGAGCGCCGAGAAAGAAAGTGGCGATTAGCGAGCATGTTTTCAACAAGTTTTCAGAGCGATGAACAAGAAGAAGCGGTGCAGCTTTCAGGGGGTTGGAGGGGGGAGAGAGTGGGGAGCAGAGATGGAGGAAAAATGAGCGAAAGCGTGTCGCGTTTGTGTTTGTGTGTGAGGTGTCGGTGGCCGTCGCCGTGAGCTCGGTCCTTACCATTGTGAGCGTGTTATTCCTCTGCTCCGTGGAGGACGCAGAGTCCGGGTCCGGCTGCTTGCTCTGGGGCTGCTTGGTGCCGCTGCTGCCGCTGGCGGACTTTTTGGCCCTTTGCTCCAGACTCCGCTGGTACAGGTTGACCCTCTCCCTGCGATCTATCTCCATCTGCTCGGCGTGGGCTTGCTGATACCTGCTCTCGCAGGTTACGTGGTGTCTCCTGCAGTCCTCTATCCGCTTCCTCAGCCTCTCCACCACCGTGCTGTGCTTAGGTATTCCCACCACGCTCGCGGCGGGCCCCACGCTCGCGGCGGCCGGGTTCATGCTGTTGTTGATGCAGATACTGCCGTTGGGTCCGGCAGCGGGGGAGGCGAAGTCCCCCATCACTGGGCCGAGCGGCGGCTATTTTGGAAGAACTTTTCTCCCAGTTAAGCTCAGCGCCACCGCCGCCACCTCCTCCTCCTCCTTCCACCTCCACCTCCACCACCTAGAGTCCGCTTTCTCTGCGCGTCCTCCGCCGGTGAAAGGTCCCGAGCAGCCGGGCAACGGGCGGAAGGTACGACCGCTGAAGAAGAAGGCAACAACCGGGAGTGGAAGGTTTAAAGGGCTGAGAGGCTCTCGGTCATGCGGCTGAGCGTCTCTTTTTTCTCTTTCCAAGTGCTAAACACAAACAACACAAACCCCCCAAACTGAATTCAACAGTAAAGCCGCTGATAAGAGCAAAAACACACAGCAGTACAGCGACGGTGCGAGCGGGCACCCAGCGCTCATATGCGCACAAACCGTCCCGCAGAGGAGCAGCGGTGGCGGCGGCAGCAACAGCCCACTCTCCGGTTCACCGTGCCGTCCTCTGAGAAAAAGTTTTGCTGCCTAAACCGAACGGGCTCCGGAGTTTCCCAGTGAACTTGCATCTCATCTGGTTTTGGTTTGAAAGAAATCCCGGGGAAGATGTTGTTGAGTTGGGGTGAAAGCGCACAGGCGCCCTCGGTAGTCCGATTGTGAAGCAACCAGAGAGTAGGACAGACGGCGCAAAACGCGGATATGGGAAGCAGTGGCGGAAGTCTGTAGTCACTGCCTGCCGCCTGCCACCATCACAATAATCAGGTCCGCTTCTCCACCATGCCAGCGGAGTGATATCAGGACAGGAGTTTAGTAAAAACCAGCTAAAGGCTGTGCGAGGAGCCCGATGGTGGAAACCCGGAAAACACGGAGTGGAATCCACCAGGGGACGCGTGACCTGTCCTGAGCTGTCTTAGCGGGTTAATAAAGGGTGAAGAGAAAGGTTAGCAGATTGTGACTCAGGGGAAAAGCACACGAAAGAGGCAGAAACCGCGTTTAGAGGGTAAAAAGAAACGCAAGACTACACAACACTCAAAATGAGCCACAAATATAGACTAAAATATCAAAATGTGTTTCAAATACTAAAACTCAGCAAAAGCAGAAATGAGTAGAAAAAAACCCATAAACGCAACAGGCAGTTAAAAAATGTTATTAGTCACCCAAAGTTTTAAATTTAGCTTCTGCTCGTGCAGAGGTGGTTGGGCTATACAGTTTGGAGACTTCTAAATACATTATTATCATTTGAATCTTGTGCATAAGAGCACATCATACCAGATTAAACAGTCACTCGGTTTTTTAAAACTTCATAAAACAATCCAAGAATATAAAAATGAGGTCAAAATATGCACCAATGGTGCAAAAAGACAATAAAATGCACAAAGGGTATGCAAAAAAAAAACCAACCTATCAATGCACAGCACAACAAAGCAGGGCATCTTTTCTAAACCTCTTTAAGGCCGTTGGAGGGCAAAAGTTTAAATGTAGCATCTGCTGTCTATTGTGGCAAATAGTTAAGGCCTTTCAAATATTTACACGCTTCATACCAGTTTAAGTTTAGTTGTCACAAACACAGAAATCTCTCCAGAAGACATGGAAGCAACGCACAGTGCAGAAATAGTCTTCACATGCAGACAACAAATAAAAAACAGCCATCAAAACGGCCTAAAAATCACGAGACTGCAGCCAAATATATGGATCACACGAAGGCCGTTCTTTGAGTGAGAGCTCAGCAGTTGCAGCCCACTGCAGGTTACACCAATTTCACACAAAAATAGAGTGCCATCGGAGGTAAACGGGTGGAAATGAGTTCCTCCTCACACTGAAGTTCATGGCTATAACTTGTAATTATCCATCGCTGGAGCATTTTTAATGAGGACTGAATTTTATATAGTGAACATTTTTTAAATTGAGTTCAACGCACAGATCGTGAGCTGAAAACAGAAGATAGGAGTTTGGAAGGTTTTACCGCCAATATTTAAACACTAAATGCAAATATTTGTATTGAGGTCCACTACAGGAAGCCATTGTTGTTGAATATGACACGCACTAATCGCAAATCGTGTCTGCGCTGATTTAAAAAGGGATTAAAAAAAAAAAAAGACTTTTAAATGTGCAAAGTGAAAACTTTTCAGGGGCTGGTGAATCATCACTGAAAGAATTTAAGCAGGAAGTGACAATGATGACGTAACCGTTTTACTCTGAGGCCTCGCTTTCATTAAGATATTTGCTGGTGAGCTTCTTCTTAACCATTCAGATCTTCTTTATGTTAGAATATGATAAAGTAAAAGTGTATCCAGTTAAATTTAAAGGCTCGAGTACTAATGACAAGTGCTGATCCACTGATGACTGGTGACCATGCGATTCCCGTCTTCTTATCACTTTGCAGAGTCTGACTTCTCTGGCTCGGTGCATGTCATGAATGACAGACATCTTTGCATATTTCAGTGACACATGACTCATCCAAGTTATAATCACCAGATTATGAAGCCAACACTGAAAAATCTGCAGGTCCTGTGATGGCCACTTAAAGATGGCTCCAAAAGTGAGTCAGTCCCTACAGACTCCCATGTTCAAAAGTCAGCTGTACAGAAGAAATAAACATATTCATAGGCTTGTACGTATGAAAGGTTTTACGCCCCAAAGCTAACTTGCTTCTTCAAAATAAATTATCAGCACATTTTCATCTACAGCTTGACCTACAGGATGTTTTGCTAACCTAAAAGGGGTTCGTTGGCTAAACCAGGGGTCCATGCAGCTTATTTGTAGCTTCATCTGTATGCTTGATCCACAGCTGCACTTTAGTCTTCAGATGGGCAGCTCGGGTTGAGCTGTTTGGAGACCGTTTAGAGAGGCAAGGTTCAGATGGTTTGGACACGTGGAGAGGAGGGATAAGGGATGAATTGGACAATATGGAGCTGCTATGGTCAGTTTGACAACATAGCAACCTCCTACATCTGTCCTGCCTGCACAGAGGAAGAGCGGTGGTTTACACATCTTCAGCAGCTACCTCGCAATCATCCCACCCAGGCAGCCCCACAGTCTGATGCATGTGTTGCAGGATGGAAACGACTGCGCGGTGCTCCACGCACCCGATACATTGGCGCCGTCACTCGTGAAGAACCTTGGCTAGATCTCGCAGTTGCTCCAGTGACAACAGCTTGTGCTGGCATCAGCTGTGTGCGTACACTGAAACAGACCTGATGATGATGATGACTGAAGTGGTATGTGGGTCTGTGTGATGCACCCATGTGGTCTGTGGATTTACCTGGTTAACCAAGCTGCTAACATTAGCTGATAGTTACTATGAATCTGTGGCTCTCTTCCACAGCGTGTCTATGTTGTGTCTTCCTCTCCTAACCCCAACCGGTCACGGCAGATGGCCGTCCCTCCCTAAACCTGGTTCTGCTGAAGGTTTCTTCCTGTTAAAAGGGAGGTTTTCTTTCCCACTGTCACCAAAGCGCTTGCTCATAGGGGGTCATGTGATTGTTGGGATATTCTCTGCTTTCGCTGTATTGTCCTAGGGTCTTGATCTCACAATATAAAGCGCCTCGAGGCAGCTGTTGTTCTGATTTGGAGCTATATAAATAAAACTGAATTAAATAGTTTAGCACTCCACCCTTTTGTCCAAATATGGTCACATCTGGCAACAGAAAACGAACATTTTGGCAGCCAGAATGCTAAAACTAAGACTTTTAAACGGGACCTGGCAAACCAGTGGGTTGCATCCATCTTTTATATACAGTCTACAGATTATCGGCTTCTCCTCATTTCACCAACGAGCACCACAGACTTGGACACACATACACACACAAATGGGCAGCAATGTGAATCTTACCCAGACAAACACATGTGGTTTATTTCTGTTACGTCGCAGCAGAGCCCAGTTATCTCTCTCTCCGTCACTGTCTGTGCACCTCTCTCTCCCATTTTTATTTTTATCTGCCATGTCATGTGGGAGTTCTGAGCTCCATCCCCGACTGTTCGGGCCATATGTGCTCCCTTGTCTCTTTCTAACCATCCCACCAACACACACGCATGTACTCACACACACAGTCCCTCACCCCCTCGCATACTGTACACCAACAGAGACATACGCACGCACACAATCGCACTCTCTGCTTGGCAATTAAACATGGGCAGCATGTGTCTCTGCTTCCACTCCATTGCATGTTATTCATTTCTGTTTCCTGTCTCAGTGTTAAAAGGTTATTTGGTTCCTGCACGAGCACCAGTGATCACGATTACTTCACTCGCAGAGGGAAGATTTTTGCTTTCTCTACTTTGGACTCTAAACGTCTACAGGAAGTCCACCATATTTGATGGTCTTAGTTTCAAAACATCCTCTTGGAGTGTTTTGAAGCCAACAGTCATTTGTGTTAAGATTATTCCGTGAGGAATCTTCCACACCGACACCACAGACCACGGTTTCCCAACCTTTTTTGTTGCAATTCCTTTTAATTGAATGACGCAACATGTTTTTGCAGCTGCGCTTTTGAGCTAAACATAGAGGTGTTTTCTGATCTGAGAGTCCAGTCGACAGAAAAACATTGCGTGTCAGTGACTTCAAAAGCTGGTGAAAAATATCTATTTTATTACATTGTTAGATTCAGACACAGAGCGAGTTCAGATTTGCTAAAACAAAGAAAAGAGAAGATTTCTTAAAAAGAGACCTAATATGCAAATTTTGAGGTCCACGTGTTTATTTTGGACTCCAGACTTTAGAGTAGCTTTGCATGATTCACAGTTGTAGAAACACAGAGAGGTTTCTGGCACATGCTCACAAAGAGGATGACGCTCCAGCAACACTTGCAGTATGAAGAACAACTTTAGCCCAGCCCATCCTTGTTGGTGCTTCATTGGTGGATCCTGGATACAAATGGCTGGGTGTATTAATTTTTTTCTACTATGCAAAAATCTATGGATGAAAGCGACGTCATACACAGATAAAAACAATCCTTTTTTTATCTTCTATTGAACGTTGGTGCTGACTCCAGATTTGAGCTCTCGCCCCTTTAAGCCAGCTTTCTTCTGACTGGCTGCCCATCGTAAGCAAAATGAGTGTTGAGCAGCAGGTGGTCAGAGCTTCTGTGTTCATAGCCAGGGTCTCAGGGATCAGCTGTGCCGCTGAGATATTGGTATTAGCGATATGTTCTCTTACTGACATCATAGAGCAGCAGGTGTAGAAAACAAAAAACTTCCTGAAACCGAGTTTTTAGATCAGTCTGGAGCCAGAGCTTTTTGGGCACTTGCACATCCACTGACTTCAGTATTTGAAACTCCAGCCATATTTAATGAGAACATCTACCACTGTAACAGTAGCAGAACTTTTACATTAACAGACAAACGTGCATATAAGAACACAAATGTCTGATACAGTTGGATTCAAATGATCCTTGCTCAACTCCATCATGTCTGTGGCGCCTTTCGAAGCGCTTTTAATGGCCTTACCTGGCAACCAATTCACTCCACTGCGTGGTACAGCCCATCCAACAAACATGGTCACTCGCTGCTCAAAAAAAACAAACAAAAAAGCCCGACATGGTGTAGCCAAAATACTGACAAAACCAAAACCACTGGGAGATGTCATGGCTGTTGCATCCATCTGTTATAAATGGCTGGTGCTGTGATTTTTCCTATGCAACCCTCAGTGTGTTGGTGATTGTTGACGTGCTGCTACGTGACAACAGACACATCATTCCTGAAACAAAGTGGAGGAGAGAACAGTCTTTTCCTCCACTCGCTCCCTTCTGAGCTCTGCTTCAGCCGCCTGCTGCTGTTGGTGTCTCGTTTGTGTGGAGCCTAAGAGATGAGACCGTTTACTGAGGCTGAGAAATATTCTGACCTCTGTGAGCCATCTCTCCCCAAACCTAGAGTGTATGAAAAGATGTGGAGATTGTCAGACAATTTTTCTTTTTTTTTTTTGAAGTCATGACATTTCCTCACCGAGTGCTGCGCTTGCTCCTGCTTGTGACGTGTTGGAGCACAGCGCTTCCTTGACACACGTCCTATGACACGTCACGGCGGTGTGGCAGCACGGTGGCTTTAGCTTCATAGTTAAGAAACAACCACGGTTGTGGTTACAGTAATGATTTCATCTATACTTTGGGAGGGGACGTAATTAAAAAAAGTATCCTCACAGGAAGCCGGAGTACCCAGAAAGAACCCACGCAAACACGGGAAGAACACTCAAACTCCACACCGACTGGCCCCGGACAGACGATGGCGTCAAACTCAGGACTTTCTCGCTGTGACGCAACAGTGCTGGCCACCATGCCACCGTGGTGAATATTATTGAATATTGTCTTGATAATGTGCCTGAAATCTGTGTATTACAGTTGTTTACGTTTAATATCACATCTATTTATCTTGGCTTTCATTATGCCAAAGGAGACAACAGCATCGGTGTATCTGTATTTACAAAGCCATGCTGGGTAAACTAGCTTCTTATCTGTGCAATCTCTTATCATCTACAAACAGCTGTGATGATTTTTGTATCTGTAATACGGTTTCCTACATGGAATCAAATTGTATTAAAAGTCTCCAGGTTGGGAACCAGCATGTCCAGTAAAGAAGATAAACTGTGTTTTCGTGAGAAAGTCCGGCAGCCCACAACAAGGGCTCACCAACAACAGTGTTTGCTTTAAATAAAATGGGAACTAGTTAAAAGAGCAGTTATAACTGAACGGACAGACAGAGAACTCAACTGCATCAACTGACGATCACACGGAAACAAAATATTCAGAGTCCCGAAAGAGCATGTGATTGAGCTCGGCGTCAAACAGCAACAGCTGTAACCCTGAAATGTAAAAAAAACAGGGAGCTCACATCTTCGCTGATCGTGACATGACAATGGTATGGAAAGAAACATAGTGGCAGAAGCAAAATTCTTACTACACTGTTTCCTCGTGTTTCATCATCCCCAATCTGCTAGACGCGAAGCCACGAGGATTTTCTTGGAACAGCTTGGCTTTCGCTTTGCTTTGTAGACAGACCAAAGGCTTTGGTTCACCCGTTGTTGTTCTGGGTTGAGCAAGGAGATGTCTCCACTAGCCCTGGGCGAAATATTGGCTCAAATAACTCATCCGGTGCTCTTTGTTACGTGCTTATACTGCTCTACACCTCAGAAGAGCGCGATCCCCCGGCCGAGAGAGTTCCTTTTTAGATTCGAGTCAGCGTCTATGGGTAGGGATTTTTTCTGTGGTTCCTTCCACCTTGGAATAATTAATGTTATGTTTGGTCCAAACTGTATCAATATGTAAGATAAATAAGATTTCCTCTGGTTGTACTAGGAGTCTATAAGGCTATGAAGTATAATTAAAGCAGCTGGATTAAAGTCCTGGTTATACACTCATCCTATATAAGCTGGTAGGATGAGTGGCTTCATGGTAAACACTGGAATCCAGTACTTGGGATTACAGTCACATCATCAGTTGAACAACCACGTTCGTATCTGTCAATCTAAAATAAATGAATCCAAGAAACTAATGAAGCGTTCGTCACAGCGTAACTATGCACACATCCCCAGTGCCAGCATCTTGATGTGCAATCACAGATTTGATCTGGTGACATCATCTCACAGATCACTCATATTAGCTCGTGAGATATCTGCAGTACAATTTAATCTCAAGCACACTGGACAGTTAAACTCGCTGCAAAAACGCCCAGCTTTCATAGTAGGTACAAAATTCACATTCAATGAACCATCCACTTTCAAAACAGATGAAAAAAAATTAGTGTACAATATGTCCTCTGACATGTACCTGATACTCTTTATCAAAACAACTTGTCACGATCTTGAAATATTTCTTACTTTTCATACATTTGGCAACTCGGGAGGCTGTAGCTCAGGAGGCAGAGCAGGTCATCTGCTGATCGGAGGTTGGTGGTTTGAACCCCGACTCCCCCTGTCTGCATGCCTAATATCCTTAGTTGCTCTCCAATGCATCCATTGGAGTGTGAGTTAGTTTGAAAGCACTTAAAAGCATAGAAAACGTGGCATGTTGTGCTCGGGGAGAGTAAAGGAGTCACACCAACCCTCGTTATGTCCTTCACTACATCCATAAATCTTCTCCGTGATCTTCCGCTTTTACTTCGGCCTGGCAGTCTCGAATTCAACATCATTTCCACAGTCTCAACCATTTTAACCTCGTTTTCAATTTGATTTTTTTTACATAGCGCAAAGCTGCACCAACAGTTGCTTCAAGCCTCTGATATACTCACTTCTAATCCTCTAATCACAAAAATCGTAGCAGTTCTGCCACCGTCAGCTCGGCCTCCTGTCTCGTTGCCATTGCCACCGTGCCTTACATCATAGCAGGTCCCGCATCCATCTTGTAAACCCTTTTCCTTTCACTCTTGCTGCTATGCTAACAAATCACCCCCGACACTCATGCCCAACTGCTCCACCCTGCCTGCACTCTCTTCTTCATCTCTCTTGTGCACTCTCCATTCTTGTATCTATCTTAAAAACGGATAGCACCTAGCATTGTAACTAAATTATAGAGGACTGATAAAAAGTTTACCTGGAACATAGACTTAGACTACGGATCATTATCCACCAACTGGTGCTCATTTAAACTCAGATATTAACAAGCTGCAGGAAAAACGAAAGGAAAAATGATTACAACGAGACGGAGCCCTATTGACTGGGGGGAACAGCTGAAATGGTGGTTTGTCTTACAGTTTAGAATAATGGAGCCTTCGGTGGAGGAGAGGGGGTCCAGGGGTGTGCAGGAGCTCCAGGTAGGAAGATCCCAGGATTTTACGGCAGCAACCTCCAGGCAACCAGAGACAGCCAGATCTCTGAACACGTAAGACATGTGGCTTACACAGGGGGGAGAAACACTAGCGAAAAAATACAACATGTTAGCCGAGGCCTGTTACCAACATAGGTCACACAACGAACTGGCGACGACTCCAAGGCTGCCCGTGGTAAAAGAGGCATCCAGCTGATTGTCTAATGAGGTGCAGCTGGAAGCGTGGCTACCCCACCCAGAAGGAGGAGTAAGAAGAGGAACTGCCGGAACAGGTAGGAACACACACACACACACCCCAATGGACCATGACACATGTTTAGTCTTCTATGGATGCTCCTGGGTTATTCCTGCTGCTCAATCTTTTGGCCTTTTTCACGTTGAGAGTTTGAGGACCCAAATGAAGAACTGATGCAGAAATATCTGGCAAAAGATGAGCTGTAGGTCATTTGAAGGAAACCTAACCATCAAAATAAAACAAGACAAAAAGAGAGACTGATGAATGTTAACACTTAACAAGAGACCAGAGAGGTAACAGAGCACAAACAGAAATGCTGGGAAGACTGTTACAACAGCTACTCACAATGACAGTACACCTGAACCCGAACAGCGCGTAGACATAAACATAACAGATTGTACTATGTTAAATTCATTCTTTCATCCATTTTCTTGACAAGTTTTCCAATTCAGGCTCACAGAGGGCTGGAGAACACCACTGTCTTCAAGCAAGCGCTTGGTGACAGTGGGGAGGAAGAACGTCTTTTTAAGGAGGAAGAGGCCTCCAACAGAACAAAAGTCAGGGAAAAGTGGGCATCTGCTATTAAAGTTGGTCAAAAGAAGGAAAAGAAATGAAAAGAGAGGTGAGAGATGTGGAGTGACAACACTCTTGTTGTCACTCCACATCTCTCCACATGGAGAAAACATACTCAGCATCATAAGAAGTTCCTCCAGCAGCCTGAGCCTATAGCAGTGAGACTAACGGAGGCTTGAGGGTCACCTGATCCAGCCCCAACTACAAGCTTTATCCAAAAGGAAAGTGAAGCCTAACCATAAAAGCAGAGAGGTTTCTGCCTGAAACTAAACTGGGAGCTGGTTCTACAGGCGAGGGGCCTGATAGCTGAAGGCTCTGCCTCTGGTTATACTTTTAGAGACTCGAGGAACCGCAGGTGAGCCTGCAGTGTGTGAGCAAAGTGCTCTATTAGGAAATATCACCCTGTGAGGGCTTTAGGAATAACGAGGCCTGATCCTTCAGGGCGTTTTCATGTGAGGACAAGGATTTTAAGTTAAAACTGGATTTAACAGGGAGCCAATGAAGAGTGGCTGTCAGAGTTAGATCTGCACACATTGTTTTTTTGATCACAAAGCAACAAAACAGTGACCGCTAACAACGCCACCACACAACTACTTTGTAGTATACGTGTCAGGAGTGTGATTAATCTCAGTATTGTGCTCATTACCAAGCAAACTGCTGCGTGTCTGTAGTTTAGAGGCAAGCGCTGACAGATAGCGTTTAATATACATTTCTAAAATATATAAGAGCAGAGGCCAAGAAGGAAGGCTTACATTGCATGTCTCTACTTTGAATAAGCTGAGTGCCATTTGCACTCACAGTCCAAGTATGAGGAACAGAGTATAGCCATTAAAACAGCTGACTGACTTGGAGGAATTTTCACTCAGGTGTTACACATCATTGTTACCTTCAAGGAAAATGGAAACGATAACAAGCAGTGGTCAACGCTAATGAATGGAATAAAGCTGCTAATTTAGTAGCGTTAAAGAGAAGAAATGGGAAACTTAGCTCACACAGTGGCAGGCACACAAAGGAAAGAATGAAGTAGGGCACGCACACTGGATCTGAACAGGATGTGCAGTGTTGTGTTGCAGTTTCCTGATTGAACAACATGTTATGGGTCATGAAATGTAATTAATTTCCAGATGTTGTAGGTTTTATTTCAGAATCCTGAGAAATGATAGTTTTTGGGGTGTTTATTATATTAAATTCTGTTTATTATTAATTATGTTCATTTTGATTTTTTTCACCTTTGTGTATTTCTTTAACATGCGCCCCCATTATAGGTATTAGTTGTGTTGTGCTCTCTGATTGGTTTTATAGCTTTACAGTTACGGGTCTCCTCTCTGTGTTAGGTGTTGCCCATTTCCTGTTTTATTTTGGTAACCCTTGTTTCGCGTTGTACTTTGCCCACACTTGTTTCCCCGATTGCTTGCACCTGAGTGTTTGCCTCAGCTGTGTTCACCTTCCCTGAGTGTCTCTGTGTGTATTTTTACCCTCAGTTTGTTTCTGCTTGTTGTCACGTCACACTGTTTACTGTGGGTCTTCTGCTATCCCCTGTGGTTCCTGCGTTCCTGGTATTTTCCCTAGCGTTTCCTCTGTTCATCTATGGGCTTGTTATTTAGTTGCCTTTTAGATTACTGCTACACCGACAGTAAAGGTCCATATTTACTCTGATCATTGCCTGGTCACGTGTCTCCTTTGGGGTCCTATTTCACCGTTAACCATAACACTCCTTATGTTCATGCAAATGTGTACTGACATGTGAGATTGTTCTTCAACAGCTGATGCGGCCCAAACTATGTGAAAACTTTGCGCGTCGCTTTGGATGAACGAGTGTTGGACTAGTTCAGCAAAAGTTGCACCTTTTGAAATGTGTTTTGTTTTTTAGCTGTAACAGTAAAGAAGAGCTCAAATAAATATTAATAATAAACATTCAGCTCTTTAATTATGGATAGCTCATTAAAAAAAGGAAGACATTAGATTTTTTCCCCTAAAGACCTAAAGTATCATGCCAACAGAGCCCACACTGTTCTAAAGTCTATATTCAGGATAAATAAACACTTTCTCGCAGTCAGACTAGCTGAACAGACAAAGGAGCCTTTATTAAATAAGTAATTTGATGAAGTCATTAATATACCTGAATCACAACAGCCTATTAGCCAATACACCCAAGTATTACCACCATTGTCCATCCATCCATTCTCAGCCGCTTATCCTTTTCAGGGTCGCGGGGGGCGCTGGAGCCTATCCCAGCTGTCTTGGGGCGAGAGGCGGGGTACACCCTGGACAGGTCGCCAGTCTGTCGCAGGGCTAACACACATAGACAGACAACCAGTCGCACTCACAGTCACTCCCGCATTCACACTTATGGGCAATTTAGGGTTTTCTTCTTCTTCACAAGCAATACAAACTATATGCCAGCTAAAAGATTAAATATTCATTTTTAGCTGTTAGAGATGTCACTGTTGCTGTGTTGGTTGGTTTTGTCCCCACTTTGAATGAAAATTCCCACAACTTTTAATATTTTGCTATCAATTCTCGTACCGACATTGACATACCAAGGACTGACTTGCATTAGCTTACTTGATCTTCAAACTGGCATATATGTGGTGCTTTCTCTCGGTGTGGAGAACAACATACCATGAAAATGTCGACTGAATAGGAAGAATTTTTTTTTACTTCTGAACAGGTGCATGCCAAAATTAGAATTTTTGCTTGAAACAATGGTGGTACCTATTCCCACAAATTGCATGTTTTTGGACTGTGGGAGGAAGCCGGAGTCCCCGGAGAGAACCCATGCAAACACGGGGAGAACATGCAAACTCCACACAGAAAGACCCCGGCCTGATGGTGGAATTGAACTCAGGACCTTCTTGCTGTTAGGCAACAGTGCTAACCACCGTGCCTCCATGTTGCCACCATGTTGCCCACATGTTGCCACCATGTTGCCCACATGTTGCCACCATGTTGCCCCCATGTTGCCACCATGTTGCTACCATGTTGCCCCCATGTTGCCACCATGTTGCCACCATGTTGCACCTGTTCAGAAGTTAAAAAAAATCCTCCTATTCAGTCAACATTTTCATGGTATGTTGTTCTCCACACCGAGAGAAAGCACCACATATATTCCAGTTTGAAGATCAAGTAAGCTAACGCGAGTCAGTCCTTGGTATGTCAATGTCGGTACGAGAATTGATAGCAAAATATTAAAAGCTGTGGGAATTTTCATTCAAAGTGGGGACAAAACCAACCAACAGAGCTACAGTGACATCTCTAACAGCTAAAAATGAATATTTAATCTTTTAGCTGGCATATAGTTTGTATTGCTTGTGAAGATTTATTGCAATTATTATTTATCGCTTTGACCAAATGAACATAATTCAATTCTCCAATAAACAAAATAACATGGCCTAGCCATGATGGAAAACATGATGTACCAACTGACATCATGTTTTCCAAATTAGCTCCCAGTCTTATTAAATAACGGGGTTTATTGTCTGTGTTTGCTGGGAAGTGTAACTCTTGGGAATTACACCAAAAATATGTGAGTCATGTTCTTTAAAGCCAGCGATATAACTTGTATGAGTTATACTCTCAGAGAAAGTAAAGTATCTAAACTTTCAGCGTACACAGTCTTGTTACTGGGATAACAGCTTATAGGGCACTGCTGATGTACCCTTAACAGGGGATTCGTATTTGTATCCTTGTGTTTCCGAGTTTTGAACCTCCAATAACAGTTTCCTGCCTTAATGTAATGATACAAATTCTGACCTTTTGTTGATGCAAAAAAACCTGACGCACAGATGAAGTTTGATTACTATTCAAACGCTGGGAAACTGACTGGCAGATCGACAGCATCTTTCTAGGCTTACTGACCATACTGACATCTTAGCATGCATGCTTTTGAACTGAGGGAGCAAACAGGGCCACAAGAGAGACTGAGAGGATTGGAGACAGTCACACTAAAAGCTTTCAAGAGATAAAAATGAATATTAAGCAGAATTAATTTCAGCTTATTGTTGTGGCCTTCCATGGTGATGTGCACAGGCGTGTGGACATCAATGTGCAGCAAAGGAAGGGTGCTGGTGCCGGCACTGCTAAGGTTAAACACACTAAACAAACTAATCTGATATGAAGTGTGTGGTTTTATCCCCAAAGTTCCACACATTTCAGTGACTTTAAATCACATTGGGTTATAGAGGAATCTGATTAATGGTTTCAAATAGCTCATGCAATATTTACAGGGGTTAAATAATGCTACCGTCTCACAAGGGTAAAACGGTGGCTGAAAAGTAAAATGGTGGCTGAAAACTACGGCAGGACCAAAATTAAGTGACAGCGTGCAATGAACTTGTGATCTTGTTCTTATTGAAATGGTTGCTTCGAAGATGGAGTCCAGATGTGCAACCGCTAACAGTCAGTTGTCAAAGCAACTTTGGTGTATCAAGGTGGTGATTAAATGGCAATAAGACTAGAATCAGTCTGCTATTAGTTTGATACTGAGTGCAGTCAATCAGTTTGAAATAATAACTGTGACAAATCATCAAAACCTGCAAATCAAATGAGATACTTACTTTCCGACTCCTGCCTGATATCATCTTCCTGGTCCAAAGGATGGCAACAACTGAATTATAGATGGACGAACGTTGAGGTTTCCACACGGAGGAGGTCACCTCACACTGCCTCTTACAAATTCAAAGGTATGGATCAGATTATTGCAAAGAAGGCATTAAATTAATGTATCTTTGTGTTTTTTAAAACAGCTAAAAGTAACTGGTTAGCACATGGTCGTGAACAGATGTCGGCAGAGCGTCTTCTCCACCTACACAGATCAGTATTACCTTTTTTGTTTATGGGTTTTGTATATTTTGATTTATTTTAATCACTATAAAGATAATATAAACAACAGAAGTAGTTTTGAACACAAATACATTTAGTAGAAAGTCAGTAACAGTCAACAATGAACCGGTAACATCTAGTTCAACTTTCTTTTTTAAAAACAATTAGATGTCGTCTAAAGACCACTAGCTGATGGTTATTCCACAATGAGATGTTTGCAGGGTCACCAGATTACCATCGGTTGGGTGGTGTGGCCCATTGCTACAAGCAATTGGTCCACCATGCAGGCATCATGCCATACTTGTTGGGTGTTGGATTTCACCAAGGCTGCCTTTTGTCACTGATTCTATTTTTGATTTACGGAATATGTAGGTGGAGCCAAGAGGTGGAAGTCTCTTACTTTGGTGGATGAACCTAACTAACCAATTAGCCTAACCTCACTAACTGCATGTCTTTGGTCCATGGGAGGAAGTCGGAGTACCCGCAGGGAGCCCACGGTGCTTCACGGTAGCCTGATTCGCGCAGTTTGCCCTGAACGGTTGATGTAAAGATGTGTCTGCTACTGGAGCTCTGTGTTTTAGCAATTTTCGGGACTGACCGACCTTCAGTTCTCAAAGTAATGATGGACCTTTGTTACTTAGCTGATTGGTTCTTGCCATAATATGAATTCTAACAGTTGCCAAATAGGGCTGTCAGCTGAGTCCCAACCTGACTTCTGCACAACACAACCGATGGTCCCATCCCAAAACCATTTCAGGTGACTACATGATGAAGCTCATTGACATTAATAAAAGGAAAGTTTGGCTACTTTGAGGAATCAAAAATATACAACATATTTAGAGTTATTTATAATGTTTTTCTTTGCTACATAATTCCAGTTATCTTCCTGGAGCCTATCCCAGCTGTCTTGTGGCGAAAGGTGGGGTACACCCTGGACAGGTCGCCAGTCTGTCGCAGGGCTAACACACATAGACAGACAACCATTCGAAATCACAGTCATTCCCGCATTCACACTTATGGGCAATTTAGAGTTTCCAATTAACCTATCCCCACAAATTGCATGTCTTCGGACTGCGGGAGGAACTCCAGCTTTAAGGATAGAGCGCACGCAGGGGCAAGCGGGGAATTGCACCTCTGGAACATGCGACATGTTGGCAGTTAGATAGCATCTTTTGCTAACCTTCGCTGATCTTCCTGGAACTGATTACAGTCACCAGAGTCAGGTTTCGTTTTTACCCACCAGGTAACCTGTGCAATCCTATTTTGTTTGGTCACTGCAACTTTTTGGAGCTGGTCTCCAACAGCACAAAAAATTCAATGCAACCACCATTTTTTCCTTGTTGCAAGAAGGTTGCCATTATGTTTTTAGTCTCACACGACTGAGCCTTCAGACTCTTCTCATTTTGTAATGCTTTTTCTTAACTTTAGTCTAGACGGGTTTTTTTTCTCTCTTGTTTAAATGACTACTGTATTAGTCACCAGGAACATCCCTAGTTTGAAAACTTTCTTTATGTGAGGCCCCATACAGACCCCATACAGACCCCATACTGACCCCATACAGACCCCATACTGACCCCATACTGACATACTGACACTGTAAATACATTAACACTTTAAAATCTACAAGTGAAATAAAATCTAAGAGTAAACATTCGGTAAAATTCACCCAATTTGCTTTTTTCTTTGGTAGAACTGTATCCTTAAACTTAAATTTTACACTTAAATTTTTTTATTTTTTTTTCTGTCGAAAGGTTATCTTGAGGTCTAGTAATTAGCTTAAGAGCGAATATTTGTTGAGATCCTCTGGACTTTCCGGGAGATGTAACAAATTCTTTTACTTGAGCTTCATTTCTGAGAATTTATTGCAGTGTTTTCACTTTTAATTCAGTGCACATTTAAGACCCAATCAAAACAAGGTTTGCAAATATTTGACCTTGGCCTGACGTATCAGTGTAACTTCCTCCTTTTATTCCCCTGTGCACTGCAAACATGACTACTACTACAAGCAAGCAGTTTGATAAAGACAGTCAACGCTGTGTGTGTGTGTGTGTGTGTGTGTGTGCGTGTGTGTGTTTGTGTGTACATGTGTGTGTGTATGTATGCGTGTGTGTGTGTGTAAAACAACATTCCATTCATTCCTGAAGCACTAAGCCATCCAGAATGGGCAGCAGCACCAGTTACAAGCACACAAACATCGGAAGACACACACACACACACACACACACACACACACACACACACACACACACACACACACACACACACACACACACACAGCCTTGTTTTAAAGTGAGGCGGTTTTACTTTCCATCCATTTCAGTTGTCAGCACTGACACTGTGGGAGTGGGTGGTTGTGTGTGGATGTTTGCAGGATTTTGGAGCGGGGGAGTGTCCAGCTGCATTTGGACTCTGAGGCAGCCATTGTTAAGTTAAAATATGGCTTTCTCACCATAGAAAAGAAAACGGGAAAAGCTCCAGCCCGAGCTCTCAGCATTCAGATCATTTATGCCTCGACATGTAAAGGTATAATGCTGCTGGAGACGGTGCTTCAGACACACAGTTAGCCAGCCTGTGCCATTAAAGGAGGCAGTTGTTTTTGAGAGACAGAGCTAAAGTGATTATTAAGACATGTTAATAGCTGTTTTCACTGGATTTGCCTCTGACTTTTTCACTTACACAGACGCACAAAAGATCATTTGTTGTTCACTCCTTAACAAGGCAGAGACGTATTTCTCTTCTCACTGTCATGCCGGTTTGTCTGCTCACGACTTCAAGTGTGGGTGGCAAAGAATGAGTTTACACAAAAGGCACACACATTGACACACACACACACAAACATGCACACACACTCACTCAGGGTTGAGAACTGTCGTGAAAATCAGCAGGGCGAACTGGGATGCCTGTATCTGCTACATCTTTGTGGCTCTCTATGTTAAATTAAAAACCAATCAAAGGGATTCAAGCACAAACATCCACAAAGGGAAATGTGCTAAACCTAATTTGAACATTTCCTCCCACACTGACACCACATAACTCCTCCTCCTCCTCCTCCTCCTCCTCCTGCTGTTTTTCTGTGTGGCCTTTTCGGTTTTCCTCTGAGCTCCACACACCAGCTTCTGCAGCTTTTTGACATTCAGGCTACGCCGTTCACCCAGAGATGACCCTCGGCACGCGCTCAGTGATAACCAGAGGGAGAAAGGGGTTCTCCTTCCCTTTGGGCTCTTCCGGAGACTCCCATCCCCAGAGTGGCAGAGAGACGGAGAACACCCTGCCTCTGTCTCGCTCTCTCTCTCTCGGTGCAGAGGTTGCGGGGTTGTTGCACTAGACAGTCTTCCTTTGAATATTTAATGTACGCAGCACTGCCTCCAAGAGCGAGATAAAGAGAGAATCACAGTGGTTGATATATTGATGAGCCACAGGGAGAGCAGAGGATGGGATGGAAGGAAGGAGGTGGTGGTGGTTAGAAACTGAGGAACAAAAGAACAAGCATGACCAGGAAAAATAGAAAGACAACCTTACTTAAGGCCACACTGATGCTTGTTCACTGTCCACGCCCAGATGTTTACCAGCAGCTGGTATTGTCTGTGTGTGCGATCATGGCAGAATGTGCCCCCAGGGACATCTTTTGGTGCTGTAAACTATTCTCAGAAACAGAGGTGCAGTGAAAGGGAAAGCCACGTATAACATTTAGAGGGTTGAAAATGTACATATTTGTTCCCAAGCAGTAAAAGGTACAGCTTTGAATTCCTTCCTCTTGAGTTTAAGGTGCAGTAACACGAGAGAGTCAGAGTTTAATCAAAATGAATCAGTTAAAATATGAATATTACTCTCATACTTTATTGTTCCTGTAAGTAAATCATAAAGATGATAAAGATAATAACTTTTGACAGGTTTCTTTTTCAGTCCACCTTGTATTCCAGCAGCATGTCAGCATTATTCCTTCTAAGGAATACAGTTCTCTGGGTTTGAGGGAGATCAATCCCAGTCAGTGAGATTAGTCAAAGTGTCATAAAAATCTCCCCAAAAACAAGCCATTCCCACGTGCCAGTCCATTTTCAAGCAAAAACAAATAGCTGGGATGGACTCCAGCCCCCCCCCGTGACCCTGAATTGGATAAGAAGAAGAGAATGGATGGATAGATTTACAAATTTTGCACCTTTTTTTTTTTAAAAAAAGATAATTTTTATAAGCCTTAACCACAAGAGTAGAAATAAGTACCCCCCTATCAGGGTTACAATGGAAGTACCTTAGAGGGTACTGTCAGAGTGACAAGTCAAAGTAACGGCACAATAAAGTCCTGTTTTGTTCTGATGGTATAAATGATGTGATGTCACCCACTGGTTATTCAAATAGTGACTGAGTCCACAAACTCATCGAGAAAGTCTTGACAGAGATCAGGTCCAAGTACGGAGCAATGCAGGACCTAACCCTAACCCAAACCACAGGTATCGCCCCCTGCTGGCTGGTACAAGAATACAGATTTAAGGCACTTCTGTTTGAGCTTCACTTTTTAACCTGAAAGCTAGACCCATCCTTTTATGACATCAAAGGACCCCCACGGGACCTCTGGTTCAGCAGAGGTTTACTGGTCCCTTATGTTTTTATTGGGCCACAAATAAGCTAGTTTACGTTCATGCTGCTCTCTGTAGCATCATTTATTTGGACTTTTGAGAAAAATGTAACTGAAGCTTTAAAATAAGCGCAGTGGGCTGAATGCTATACTCTTGCGTGCTGCACGTGTTGTGGCAAGAGAATGTGACTGACATCAGGTCAGGCTGCAGAAAGGTTTACAAAAATGTGAAAGTTTTAAATGTGTGAGAGTTTATCTGCATGCAGACAGAGATTTTCACTCCCTATTCAACAGTGCTGTTGGTGTGTAAAATAAACCGGAGTGCAGGGATTGGCTGAGCAGATCATTCAAACAGGCGGTGTGATGAAGGAGTTTGGATTTGAAGCATTATCACACCTCTGTATGACAGTAATCACTCGTGTTTTGTACCAGACAAAGTGTTTAGTTAACCATCTACTCTGTTCTCTATCGCGTGGAAGCAGCGGCAGCTGTCAAAACGGAAGCTGATGCGCGCTGTCCATCCAAACTAGACTGCTAAGATTACGCTTAGCTTTCAATTTCTTTTAGTTTAGGTTTGATGCCTCACTTCGTGTTGCACGTGGACTTGAGGGAAATGGAGAAAAAAAAACAACCAAAAAAAAACAACAGCACTCGCTTGAAGGTTCTTTATATTGTAAGCTAAAGACTTCATAATAATACATGACTATTCTGTTAATCGGCATATATAAACATATGTGTGTGTGTGTGTGTGTGTGAATATTCTCTCCCTGTGGCGGCCCGTCCTGAGGCACAGATGTGCTGCAATAACGGCTTCTTTTCTTACAGGAATGTTATTGTTACCCACACATGCACACACATTACCACAGTGTTTACTCTCTGTGCACAGCGCTGCGACAGCCCTAAAAACCTCTGGCTGGGTAACAAGAAGCAGTGACCGCACTCGCCATGAAGGCTGCAGAGGAGAATCACATGGTTTTTTTTGCAGGATCAGCTGTTTAAGAAGCTAAAGGGGAAAAAAATGGGTCTGAAATCAGACTTCCACTTAAGAAAGACTTATTCTAAAAATTATGGGACGGAGATGTTTTTTGTTGTTGTTTGTTTTGTTTTTTCTTATTGCTGCTGCTGGACTAGATTTTCAGGAGGTGGAAGGAAAAAAAAAGATAAATGAGCACGAGTGGATAAAACAAATTAGAGTGACAAAGGTAAGAGAATGTGGGGGTGGACTGTTAATGACAATAAAAAGGCAGAGAAAAATAATCTTTGGTGTAAACAATGCAAACACACACACACACACACACACACACACACACACACACACACACACACACACACACACACACACACACACACACACACACACAAACTCTCTCTCATGCAGCACACCCACGTGTGCGTGTCATGATCACAAAGGATGCTGGGTAATTATGCTAATGATGCCGTAATGAGATGCACATGCCCTCTCTCATTAAGCAACGACATCTTCTTTCCTTTCAAAATATGTTAATTTCTTAAGTACCCTACACACGCTACCGAGTCGTACGAGCACTCGCGCGCAGAGGCGCGCGCACACAATTATAACTGACACACCGCTGCAGTTAATAGTCGAGTGCATCTTAACCCTATATGCATACACAAAAACAGGCACACAGGCCTACAAACACACAAAAATACACGTATTCCCGTCACTTATATGGACTTTCGTTCATTTCCCAGATTTACCACATGAGCACTGCTTCCCTGACCTAAACCGAACTTTATGCTCACCTTAAACCAAGTCGTCGCTGTGAAATCTAATGAGTAACAGGAGGAGGACTTGCTTTATGTTTATCCTCACAAATATTATAAAATATATAAAAGCACACACACAGACACGAGGCACTATTTACATATGAGAAGGATATAGTGATGATCGTATTGAGACCATGGGGATTACATGGCTGCCATAAACAATGCTGTGACACTGGATTTTATGGAAGACAATCAAGTGTGCGCGCACTCGTGTCTGTGAAATATAAAAGCACATAATGATGACTCGGAGATGAAGCGAATAATGTCGCTTATGTTGTAACAATGCTGCATGTCAAGGTCTGCCACAGACGAGACGTAACCCTTCAGTTCTCGTGTGTTCAGTGGGAAATGTGCAGATGTGAAGAGGGGAATGACACTACTACTAACAGCAGGGCCGAGAAAGGAGAAACCAGCAACAGTGTGTTGGTGGCGAGTGAGCATATTAGCAAGTGTGTGCTGTACTAGACCACCACACATACAGGGCTATAAATACAGTCTTAATTTCACAGTGTAGGCGACATAGCGTTATAATTCTGGCAATGTTTAATTCATTATGTTAGCTGAAAATGGAGCGATAGCTCTCAACCGCTGGAGTGAAAAAGCATCAACAGGTCTCATGGTGATGGAGCAAAATTAGACATTTTTGGTTCATATTGTTGGATGGCTGAATGTGGAGGAGGTCAGGTTAGTGAGGGTTTACAGCAAGGACGTCAAACTCATTTTAGGAGCGCTACACACATCCCGCTGGGCGAGTGAAGCTCCACTTTCTATCAGCGTTGTTGATGTTTAACTACCTTAAATTCCGGACTATAAGCCGCTACTTTTTGCACAAGCTTTGAACCCTGCGACTTATTGTCTGGTGCGGCTTTTCTAAGGCTTTTTCATGATTTTTGTGACATCGTAAGAGGATTTGTTTTGGTTTCTTCCGCCATTTTGCCTGGCGGAAAGGCATGTGATCAGACACGGAAAAGAGTGATATGTTGGTCACATGTCCGTCCGCCAACCAAAGTAGTGCGGTACGAATTAGCGCAAAAAAGAGACTAGATTAGCAAGGTGGCTCTCGCTGGCCCTGTACCCATATCTGCAGCAGGTCTCCAAGGTGAACAGAATCTGGCATGTTAGAACAAGGCAGCTAAGGGAAGTCGGCAAGTCAGATCCATAACTTCGGGATAAGGATTGGCTCTAAGGGCTGGGTCGGTCGGGCGGCGGTGCGCGGCCCACTTTTCGGGGCTCTTCCGAGGCTGGTGGAGCAGTCGCTCCGTTGCCCTCCACCTGCAAGGCGAGCCGTGCACCGCCGCTACTAGCAACTAGCGCGCTCGCTAGTGCTACTAGCATGTTCGCTAGTGCTACTAGCCCGCTCGCTAGCGCTACTAGTCCGCTAGCGCACTTGCTGCTTTTAGTCTGGTGCGGCTAATGTAGGAACAAAATATGATTTTTTCATAATTTCAAGTTGTGCGGCTAATATTCAGGTGCGCTTTGTAGTCCGGAAAACAGGGTACACGTTTAATCACTGAGATATGTTTATGTGACATAAAGTACAATCTCAACATCTGAGTTTTTCTACATGTGTAAAATTACAGAAGAAGTTCAGGCAGCTCATTGCGTAGACTGCCCTGTTTTTATAAAACAGAAAGTTTTACCTGAAACTTCTATGGTAGACAATTAAAAACAGGAACTGTATTTTAATTGCTTATCTATTACTTGACTACTTAAAGAAATTACAAGAAAGCTGCCTAAGAGAGTTCAGGCTGTGTTGAAGAATAAAGGTGGTCATACCAAATATTGACCTTCAAGATCAATCCATTATTACAGTCTCTGTTTGTATGTAGATACTTGTAAACAGTATTTACATTCATTTTTGCATGATTCAGTAAATTGCTGCACCTCTTTCAAATTTTCTTTTCGAAAATGTAAAGAAATTAAGGGTGGCTCAAGACTTTTGTACAGTACATTACAAAGCTAACATTATCCAGAACCAGTAAATCAAGCAAATATCCCTATAAACTGACGTTAAACCCAAATCTCCCACACTTTCAGTTACATTCCTGTTTGACTAAATGAGCAGAAAACTGGGATTTTACAGAAGTCAGGCGGTTCAAATTTACTTTTCGAAAAATGCTAAATTGCAGCAGCGCACTGGTTAAACTTGTATGGTTTCCCATGTCATCACTTTCAAATACTGAATATCTGAGTTCATATATTATAAACTGAATTTCATGGACAATCCAAGTCCTTCACGTGTGAACCAGCCTGCAGGCTGTTAGAGGACAGAGCAGAGTCGGGGATGGGTCATTTGTTCAGTGTGTGTAATACAAGAAAAAGCATAAAAAAACAACTTTTAAAATATAAAATCAATTTAGACAAAAGTGACAATTATTTTTATAAACAAAATCTGCTTAAAACCTCCGTGACCGCCTCCAAACAGCTGACACATAACAATGTGACGGACTTCTAAATTTAAGCTATAATATATGTTTTTGACTACATGACACCATCGTGACGTATCAACACGAGGGAGATGGAGAAGCACCAGCCGATTACAATAACCACACACACACACACACACACATACACACGCACTGACTCACCAAACACTCACGGAATATCCTTTAATCACTGTTATTTCACACTTTCTTGTCATGTCATGGTGACGCAAGGCAAAGAGAACAATTAAATCTGACTGTCGTCTGAGCAAAAACAGAAAAACAAAAATGTAGCACCATTCCTGAATTTCACTTAAAATTTACATGTTCTTTTTTTTTTTTTTTTTTGCTTTTTTTTTTTTAATTTAAAAATTTTAAAAAAAAAATAATAATAAATTTTAA
>VURO01013154.1:103931-117531 GCA_015108175.1 Pelvicachromis taeniatus
GGGGGGACATGCAGTGATTTTTGAACCTCCTGAACAATCACCATCTGTCTGTGTGTAAATCTTCATATTACATTTTGGGTTTTTAGGTAATACGGGTAAGGCCTTCACGAAGAATCTTAGGAATGCGAAGGGAAGGAGAGCAGGAAAGGTTCAAAGGGTTCTTGGTTTTTGGCTGGTGCTCAATCATCAAACCAATATTGCATTATCTACACAGTACTAGCTCGTCTTCCCAATGATCAAAAAAAAGACAGGATGGAGTGAAAAATGTCCTATATTTCAACTACTAAACAAGTACCTAAATGCTCACATCATTAAGGATTACTAAAATGACTGTGCATAGCAAATATAGTCTGTAAATAAAGGTACTGTGTACATATTACAGTGGGTTGAGATAGAAAGACAACCAGCCTTGCTTTAGGACATCTATACAATAATATATTAATATCTGAAATGAAAGCAATAATGTGGTTAAATAAGTCATGTTTTAATGCAAGAGCAGGTAAATGCTGTAAATCATAATATATCATCTGTATCTTTCCATTCTATTTACAAGAGTTTAACACATAGCTGGTTAGAGTGATTCTTCAGTAAGTCTGGCAACACTTCAGAGGCCCTTTTCTTCTTCTGAAGCTAATTTCTTTCTCTTGGCACACTTTCCATTTCTGTGTGTGTGTGTGTGTGTTTTTTTTTCATATCACTCTATCTCCCTTTGTCTTCCTCACTCTCACAGCTGTTAAATCCCTCTCAATGAATCTTAATCTCTTTCCCACCATCGCACAAACTTTTTCCTTCAGCTCATGTTGTCTTTTCAATCCCCCTCTTCCTCTTTCTCTGCTTTTTTTCTTTTTTTTTCCTTTTTTTTTTACATCCATCTCTCGCTGAAATTTGTTATTTTCTCCTCAGCTTAGTTTGATCCTTGGCAGATAGGGCCTTTGATCTTTTAATGGAAAAAAAAAATGCTACATTCACATTTCACAGGTTGTTCAAGTTGACATCAGCAGTCTGTGTGTGTGGTACTTCATAGCTCAGTTCTGCATCTGCTCTCCTCACCCTCAGCACGGTTTGCACTGCGCAGCTCAGGCGCAGTAAGAGATGCAAAGTAACTGACCCCTTTGCCACAGTGCTCCTCATCCTCCTCCTCAGATGTAGAAAAAGCAGATTCAAAATCCAAAGCAGGTTTTCAGACATTTGATGGATGTCCTGGCTCATCTGGTTACGAGCAAATGAGTATCTCGTCTGATCCAGTTTTAGTTTCCCAACATGCAACACACAGCTGTTTGTCTTTACATCCTGTTACTCAAAAATGTCTCTCTTTCATTCCTTCTGAAACAATCCTGCAGGGTAATTAGTAGAGGTATTTAAGTCTTTTGTTCCGTGTGTGTGTGTGTGTGTGTGCGTGTAAGTATGGGTGTGTGTTGTATCTGTGTGCTGCGGTATCTTGCTGCGGTTATACACGCGTGGTGGAGTGTGTGTGCGTGGAGATGTGCGTGTGTGGCAAGTGTGTATTACTATAGGGGCTATGGTGTGTGTATCCCTGGTGAGGATGCCCCATCCTCATTCCGGCCACCGATCCAGGTGTCATTGGGGTCATTGGCGTCGCAGGAGTAACGGGGTGAGACCCCGGGGTCACGGGCAGCGATCCCGGGGTCAGAGAGGTCATGAGAGGGACATCGTCGGGTGAGCGGCGCAACGTGAGGGTGTAGTCAGGTGGACAGGTGAGGCGCACGGTGTCCAGTGTGCTGTAGATGTCCTGGGTGTCCAAGCCATCCAGCGCATCTAGAGTATCCAGGGTGTGATGATGGTGAGCGTTGTTCCGTTCATCTGCTGAGGCAGCGTCACACTCCAGCTGCTTCACCTACACATTTGAAAAGTTGGGCGAGAGAAAACAATGAGGTCAAATAGAGAGAGAAAACAGGCCGAAAAACAAATTCATTATTAAATAACCACATCTAGGGCAGCAACTGAGTATTGTTTCTATGATAAATAATCTACCGGGTATTTAAATCAAGTAATTAATTTATCATTACTCTTGAATAAAAGATAACATGAGAAACTAGTTTAATGGGTTCGGATTTCATGTTTTGCCCAGCCAACAATCCAAAAACCTCGAAAATATTGAATTCACAGTGAAATAAATCAGAGAAAAACACCAAATCCCCACATGGCCAACATCAGCACAATTAAGTATAACGCCACAGTTCAGCAAAATAAACAGTTAATCGTTATACCTACTTCAGTGGGCAATTTTCTACCTTTTAAATACCATTTAGCAGGTGTTATGCGAGACAAGCATAAAATATCACTGGTTTATATAAATATATAATGAATGCAAAAGCCTCTAAATGCCACCTCGATCTAAAATGAGAAAGCGATACCAAGTGAAAGCTCTCAGGGGGTAGTATATGATAATAGAATGCTTTCGTTTCAAACCTGGCTAAATCAGGTCTCCTCCAAAACAAGCACCGCTTTCCTTTGTCGGGAAAAGCCTCCACGTTCACAGCACCACCAATGAGAAGATCTGAATAAGATCATCTGACATTCAATCGGGCCAAGTCCCATTTATCAATGTGGTCAGAATATCATCATCATGTTGTTTGGCCATTTCAGGCACTACTTGATATCTTAGCCATGGCATGCTTTTTATTTGGTATGCTCAAACAAATGACCTCAAACACACGTGATTCAAATGATGGGTACTAAATGACAACATAATCATTTTAATCTTTTTGAGCAGGGACGCGAAAGCGAGTGCTTTAGCGTTGAATAAATAAAAATTGCTAAATAAATATATTAAAATGAAATGTAATTTAGCACACTAACATTGGCCTGTCAACACACAAACATACAAAAAGCTATTTTAAGAAATAAATCAAATCAAAATCTGTTTAAACACCCAAATATATTTCTTCATATGTTCAAGCACAGGAACATATTTTTTGATGTCACAATTTCAACATATAAATGGCATGGCACCGCCCCATGTACAGAGTTGTGACATCCATCCATTTCACGGGGGGGGGGGCGAGAGGCAGGGTACACCCAGCTAGTCTGTCGCAGGGCTAACACATAGAAACAGACAACCAATCGCACTCACAGTCACAGTGACAGTCATTCACACCTATGAGCAATTTAGAGTTTCCAATTAACCTAGCCCCACTAATTTGTGATTTGTGACATGTCTCGTGTTATTATATAAAAATACAAAAATAAAAATAAAGCCTTAAACTGATCCATTAATGCCTAAAGTATCATATTTGAAACATACGGTTTTTTATTTATTGTTGAGACCTCTACCTCATCGGTGTGATTATTCCCCCTGTAAAGCTTTTTTAAAAGCATTTTTTTAAAGCTGTAAGTTGTAGCAAATATGATACAAATGCAAAATCCAAAATTAATATTAAATAAAATTTTCAACAAATTTGTCAGATTGTTCCATAAACTCTCCATTTTCAAAAAAAAATTCAAATTTTCTGGCAGTTATTTCGTAGTTCGGGCTTTAACGGGTTAAAGGAACGGTGTAATGAGCAAAAGCCTGGTTTGTTGCCTGAGGGCAACACCGTCCCATAGACGGTTAGCTTACTCGACACGACAGGAGTTCACTGGTTTTAGAGTTATTTATTTATTTGATATATCATAATTCTATTTTTATTTTTATTTATTGTAACAACAGCATAGAGCATAGCAATTGTGTAATCTCTTCTATTTATTCTTCATTGTTCATTTTGTTGTACTGCGTGGTTATTGTTCAGTTATTCATTTTTGAATCATTTGTTTCCAGTTGAAGTCTCTCCTACATCTTGTACAAAAAGGATTCTGCACAGATGGACAAAGTGGGTTTGGCTGCAGAAGACAATCGAATTTGTTGGAAACTCAAGAACTGACTAGAGTTTTTGAAAACAAGGCATTTAATTAAGTCACAAATGAAACAATTTCTAATCAGGTACCTGATTGAAAAATGCTTAAAACAAAATGTGTCAGATGGGCTTAGAGGTATTTGCATCTGATCTTTTCATATATACTACAGTAATTTGCACTGTATGAAAGTCATGATGAATGGGCAAAGATTGGCAGCCACTCTGTGTCTTACTGTTATGTCCTCTATCAATCATGAAAGGAAATTATGGGGGAACAAGGAGAAAAAACATTATAAATAATAAAATAATATTAACTGAAAGCATGTGTGTTAATTATAGATATGAAAAAAATGCAAGTTTTGAAATATGTCTCCATTTCCCGCCGTTCATGAACTCCTTTACCTTGAAATGGTGCAACGATGTATGAGGCATTGTTCTACAACTCAATTGAATAAAACATATTTAAGGCCCTAACCACACTGTCTTTTGTTAGCTCCATTACCCTGCAATTGAATCTTGTGCTTCAGTGAAGCCACTATATTGTTACAGGGAAAGCATGTCTCTAAATGCATCTTATGGAGGCAGGACGTCTGTCTGCAATTAAAATCAATAAAACACTGATTATTGGCCACATTTTCTGAAATTCCATTCCACAGCCCCAGACTAGTTCTCGGGTCCCCCTGTGCCACCACATTTTTAAAAATCTCAGAAAAGCTCCTGCACACACCAAAGTAAGACATTCACATTAGTGAGATCGCCTTTAAAGAGTCAAACATCTTGGTAAACTGGGATTTCATTGCACCTGATTCGTCACCAGACTCCGCTTTGAGCACCTCCACACAGAGTTTGGACTTTAATCCATAAAACAAATCAAATCAAATTCTAACTACCTCATGCTATTTGTCATAGAAATCCCTCCTGGCTTTATTTGACTGATTTTTAGGTAATACTCTAAATCAGTGGTGGGTAATTAATTTTCCCATAGAAAAACTGGGAGCTTTGCGGAGGGCCGCACCAATAAGTTGAACTTAGCTCTAGTCAGTTCATTTTATCTCTTTAGAAATAAGCTTATTGGTGCGGCCCTCCACAACAGTCCAAGTATTTCCTCCTGTTCTAAACCCAACCCAGAATAATGTACAACTCAAGCATGAGTAAGAATAAGTTCTAATACAATGTTAGACTTTTACGTTTAAAGAAACAAAGCTTTGAAAAAAAAAAAAGACCTAAAACATAAATCTGGCAGCTGTGGTGCTGAGCTTGATTACTGTAGCTCAATTGCCAATTAAGATTTGTCAGCTATAAAACATATCTAACATTTAGCACTCGCTGTGTGAGAGCTTAAAAAGCAACAAGCAACTAACAATGCTCCAAAGAGGCCAGATAGTGAATGAACTCGAGGCAAATGAAAGCAATTCAGGCAATTGTACACAGCTAACACCTGCACATGCATCAACACTCACAGATACACACAGACTCTCACACTGATAATGTCTGCTGATGACGGCCTGTGCTTTGCAAGAGTGCTCTACTGGCAGCTGCTACACTGACAAGAGTTTAATTACGTCGTCACACAAAACCTCAACTGACTCACTGACAATAAGCATGATTATTTTCCATATAGCTTGAATCTGGAAGGGCACTCAGGGAGCACGGACCTCTGCCAAGGCCGATCCCCAATTTTGCAGGATTCAAAGAAAGCGCTCTGAATCCACACACAAAAACGGAATGGGGTCTTATTTTGCCCATGCTCCACCTCTCCAAGAAGGTTGATGTCATTCTGTAGCTTTTGCTGCAGAATTAGAGCTAATCTTGGGGACAAACAAACAAACAAACAGACAAATGGCCAAGCTAAACAAAGATCCTTTGCAGAGGATTTCTGTGGCTACACAAGCTCACCGTGACTCACCGCAATCTAGACTTCAGCACATGTGCAAAGCATGTGCAGCCACCCACACTGTGACTTACCTGTAATGACATCAGTCCCTCCCCCTGCAGGTGGGCCGCAACATCAGCTGGCGTGATGTCTCTCCTCGGTGGGGGAAGCGGACGTGGCCTACGATGCTCCAGACGCCTTTTGTCTTTTTTGTAAAGCAGAGCCGCAAATGCAAGTATGTTAAGAAACAACAGTGACGCTCCTACTGCAATAGTCACTGAGAGCTCAGTGGAGTAGTCCTCATTAGGGACACGGACCCCATTTTCTTCTCCACCTTGGCCTAATGCGGACTCGGGTGGTTGCGGCGTACCTCCTGGAGAACCCGGGTGGCGCGTACTGCTAGGAGGCCAACCTTTGGCTAGACGCTTAGTGTAAGAGTAGGGCGTGTCATCCTGTGGAGAGGGACTGTGAGTGAACGATGACACCGACTGGAGGAGCTCGTTGACATGATGCAAGTGCGGGACCAGCTGGAGCCAGAAGGAGATTTTGGTAGCACGGTAATGGTCTCTGACACGAGGCTTGAGGCCAATGTGGAGATACAGCTGCTCCTTGGGGGTGTATTTAGACCAAGCCACTTCCTCAAAGCGATTAGGCTTTGTGTGGATAAACTTGGTATCTTGAGGAACTGGCTGGTTTGGGTCACTGAAAAATGTGAGAGAAGGATTTATTTGTTGCTAACAAATAACCGTAACCTTAAAGAAAAAAATACTCTAAGAAATAACGCCAAGAAATCTAACAAACGAAAGGATTTCAAAGGAACAAAGAAATTAAATACATTTAGCAAATGGTCTCACCACGTGTGGCTCAGATATTCATTAGACATATAAATATCAATGACTTTTTTTTTCCCTTGCTTCTCAAATGTCAGGGAGTTCTCAGCTCCTTCTGTGCTGGCAATCATCCTCCGAGGATGCTGAGTTTCGCTCAAGCTGGCACAACAGTTTCATCTGACTTTCTAATCAATATTAAAGTGACATAAGACAAACCAGAGGCAAAAAATATTTGCTACAACGCAAAACAAGATTTATTTTCCTGTAAACATAGCTGCGAGGTGGTTTCGTTTTAGTTCATTGATTTTTGTGCAGTTTATATGCCTCTTACAGAACATTCCCGTTAATGCACAGTTCAAACTCCTGCAGTTTGAACTGCGTGCAAACCTGTCAGATATCTACATTAGAGATGAATGTGCGCGTGGTACAGTGGAAATAGCTTGAAAAATCACTTCTCTGACACATGCCGACAGGCATTTATTTGTCGATTTACCGACTTATTTGTGTCAGCAGCTAAAATGTTGGGAGTCAAACGGCAGCACATCTTCACAGACTTGCCAGTTACGTGCTATGTGCTCGCTTGTCAATCAACACCTTATGAACAGCACAAAAAGGCTGCTAGCTTAAAGACCTACCGACACACAAATGCACACAAGCTGAGGATTTATACGCCCACACAGTGGCGTACAAAATATACATCAGGGAGCATCACATCTCTGCCGTTAAATTGAGCTGTCGCAGAGTTCCATCACCATCTGAGGCACTCGGAGCCGAGAGAAATCTTTCTTCAGAGAAAGTTCCCCTTTGATAATTGAAGTGTATACTGAAATCTTCACATGCCTGCTTGGTGATTTCGCGCTGCGGCTTGCTGCGACGGTAATGACAATACAGACTATGGGTTAGAAACAGCTAACTTAATGCGATGTGACTGCCTTAATGCATTCACATTAAAGATATCTTTATTTCATGCCACAGTCAAATTATGTGAGCGCACTGTCCTGGTTCTTTCTGCTGTGAAATACCAAGGCTCTGTGGTGATTTAGATCAAGGTTTAGACCACAGATGTTTCTGTTAATCTGAAGAGGTCTCAGTGGATTGAGCCTCGATTGGATTAATTACTGGTAATTACTCACTTCGAGCGCCGCAGAAAGAAGGTCCATCTTCAACAATTACTTTTATCTTGTATATAATGTCAGCGTGGAAAGATAAAAGGCACTCCTATCAGTGTGGATTGTCAGGTTTGTAAAGTTTTAATGCGGGCTTTTTCTGTGGCAGCAATATTTTTCAAAGCTATGGGCAGACCACTTCAGTCTGCTTTAATAATTTGGATTGCTCTTTGCTACTTAGTTTTAATTCAGCACACTGAATAAACTATATTTCTCATTGCATCAGAGAAGAGAAGAGAAGAGAAGAGAAGAGAAGAGAAGAGAAGAGAAGAGAAGAGAAGAGAAGAGAAGAGAAGAGAAGAGAAGAGAAGAGAAGAGATTTGTCAAGCAACAGCAAATTAATCAATGGATTCCTCTTTTAGGACATCACCTTGGCTGTCCTCAAGGACTTTTTTCAAGAGCAGGAGCTCTTTAACTATTTCCGCCAAGGTCCCAGAAGAAATGCCTGTCAAGACATTGACATGACAGACAACCTGTATGCCCACTTTGCCAAAATTAGTCTGCGGTGGTGCTTTCATTATTGTGTCTACAGCACCGTCTTCTCGTCAGACATCAGAGAGCTCTTGAAGGAAAAGGCATTATAATAACATATCCTTTGCCTGTGAGCTCATTATTTTTGTTGCTCTAAAATGCGATGTTTTCTTCTAATGCTACATTAAAATTCAACTTCTGCAACAAATGCTATCAAATATTTCTGGAGAAAAATGTGGTTCTCGTGCTGTTATTTGCTATGTTAAATATCACTTAATTTAATAAAGAAGCTGAGCGATTAAGCTTATTACTCCTGCCTGTTTTCAATAAACTCGTGCCAATGCCTACAACTCAATGCTAACAATCAAAACTTTTACATTCTCCTCGTTGTTCTCCCTTTGACTGAACTCTCTGTGTGTAAACATTGACAGATAGCTCGGTGCCTGTGTTAATCTTTATTATTAATCTGTCCAACAAATTAAGCACATGGAAAGGATATCAAGCGCTGCAAAGTGCAGAGGCTGTTAATCTTGATAACCTTATAGACTTGAAACTTGGCTGTCCCAGTTCAAGCCTGGAGGAGATTTATTCCAGTAAAATCAAGACTGAAATGTCCACACTTACAGAAACAACACTTTGCATTGCCAAAACCTTGTCTTTACATAGTCAATTAAAAAAAAACAAAAAAAGAGGATAATGCACAGCTGACTTTGACAGCTGTGCATTTTCCTTTGCACTTGTAAAATGTGATTAAGTGTCTTGGCTTTCATTCTCAGTCATGAGACATTTTACACATGTGGGAGGGGATTATGTATTAATAGCAGAAATTAGAAACAGGCTTCTCCGTTTGAAAAGACTGAATGACACTGAAGCCATCCTCTGTTTGTTGTCTTTTTTTATTGACTTTTGCTTGTGTTTGCTTAATTCTCAGCGGGATTTTCCAACAGAACAACATCTCACATTGCAGTGGACATTTTATTAACTCACCCAGTCTTGGCAAAGTTGGTCCAGTAGGTCATAACGACCGCACTCAGCATCACATCGTTTTTGGAAAAGTTACAGTTGAACAGATCAGTGGGTCCCACCATGGGCACGCCGAACACATAGGGCACCTACACATATACACATATATTGATGTTGGAATCACTGTTGGACTCAATGCATTTGTTCTCTGGACTCTAACTATAAGCATGACTGAAACACGATCCTGTACATTTAATTTCATCATACTTTCCATATTCTGGCATCTGATCATTTTCATATAATATGTTTTGTTTATGATCTTAATTTGCAGATCGGAGAGTGCAATATTTTTAAATATTTTTTCATGTTATATTATCTTATGTTGACTAACAGAGACTACAGCTGTAGAGCTTTGAACACCGGCATATCGCTTTCTCCCGGAAAAAGCATTTACGATTAGCCAATCAGCGCCAGGGGTGGGACAAGCAAAGAACCGGCATTTATATATATCATCGCCTGTGCACCCATATACACTGACAGCAGAGCCCAGCTTCAATTATTTATTAAATGGTTCTTAGCTTTGTTAAAATGTTCAATCACATGTGGAGTGGCAAAAAGTGAGATGGGAGACATTACTGAAATTGCACTGCTGGCTTTAATGGGTGATTTAAGTTAATTGTAAATGTATTTCACTTGTCTTAGTGGACATTTTTTATGCAAGGGTGAAAAGATCAAAGTATTTCCTTACTGATATTGCACAACATTTGAAAAGCTAGTGAATTTTACATTTATTTAATTTTTTTGAAAAAGAAAAAGAAATGTTGTTGTTGATGTGCACAAACAAATACACAACAAACAATGAGTCTGTAGTCAAGATTAAACTAAATGTTCATTTTGTGTGCTGTTATAGACATACAGTATTGCAGAAGGTTACCATCATAATTCAGTCATTACATGCATGAACGATTGAGCTGTTTTATATAAACAGTCCTTTTCAGGAAATATACACATGCACAGCATATAACTACTTAACCACTTAAAAGGCCTGTAACACAAGTTATTTCATGAACATGTCTGATCTCATGCGCTAACGAATTGCTTAATCAAGTATTTTGAACAGATCAATGTGAAGCAGTAACAAACCCCAAAGCTCCTCATTCATTGTATAAATATTTCAAGATTCTTTGAGAAATAAGTCATTTTGTCTAATTTGCTTTAGAGTTAATTACTCGGATTAGTCACCCTCCTTTCTGAAGTCTTTCTTCTATCCTCTTTGATATCTAGTCTCATTTCTTGAGCTAGTGCTTAATAACTCTTCCCATGCAACAGATACTGCTCGTGTACTTTGATCTCACCTCATCACCGTGCGCGGAGTCGGCCCAAGGTGGCGTGGCGTCGCTCTGGCAGTGGTGGTAAAATGAGTAGAAGTAGGTAGGAGACCCATACTGAGCGTGGAGATCAGCTGTTGCTATTGCTGGTGCCACCCACTGATGGTCTGTAAAAAGCGCCACTAGTGTCTTCCGGCGGGTTTCTGCGTTGTCCCGATCCGCCCAGTCTGTGTACATGAACCTTAAATCATAAGTACATTTGAAATTTAGTCAATCGAACATCTGATCTTTCAGCAAATCTATAATATGTATAACAGAACAACACGATTTTACAGGGAATGGAAATTAATGTACCAAAGACTGGTTGGCATAACTGTAATTCTGTTGTCCTTGCACAATGACAATAAAGGTCTTGCACCTTGAATCCAGATGTTGAGAGGAAGAGGTGGATCTGCATGCTTATACAGTAGTGGTTCATCAGTCACAAAGTAAACCAGCCCAAAAGCATGCAAGCATTATTTGTTTTACACTACATAGCTAACTCGTATTTTATCAAATTAACAGTAAATTGCATTAAATAATACCTCAATTCTGCAAAACTAGAGACCATAAACTCATCAAATGGCCAGCTCTTTTTGCAACCAGAGCAACAATCATAAAGAATTCAGGTTTAAGGTCCCTCTGCACTGCTTCAATTTTAAGACACCACTCTATGTCCACAGTTGTCTCTGGCTTTTAGATTTTGCTAACTATGCTTTCTTGCCATGCGTTTGACCAGAACATTGTTCCCACTTGCATGTCAGTTTGATATATTTGAAGCTACAATGAGGGATCAGTTAACTTAGCTTAGCATGCAGATACTACAGTGTAGTGGTTTACACATTTGCCTAACAAGCAAATGATCCCCAGCTCAGTCCCAGGAGGAGACTCAAACCCCTTGGGGGATGTGTCAGGAAAGGCATCCGGTATAAAAATCTGGCAAATCAAATATGCAGAGCTACCCACTGTGGTGACCCTCTGTGATTAAGGGAGCAGGCAAAAGTAGTCTTTTGTTCTAGCAGTCGGAGAAAACAACTCATTTTGTCCCTGTTAAAATAATTGCGAACCAACACCTCTAAAACTCACTAATATGTTGTATCTTTTTCCACTAAGTCTCCTGCTGGTTTCCTTTATTCTAGGAATCACTGCCTGGAGGCAAGACACTGTCAGTGTGAAGGGAGGAAGTAAGAAATTACATTTATTCCCATTACAGTGCTAGTAGTTTTTTTTTTGTTTTTTTTATGAGTCCATACTTTGGCTACATTGGTATATGCTGCAGAGTCAAAACAAATGTCACATAAAATAGGGATAATAAAAACGTGAGAACGGAACAAGAAGCTGCAGCTGACATGAAAACTAGCTTGTTTACTGTGAAGCACACATGTTTTGCGTGAACTTAAACTCATGAATATAGTTGTTGCACTGCTTATTCACGCTGGTTCGGGTTCAACGTTAAAACACTTGGGGGGAGGGCTTTGCTATCTCTTCATCACCTATGACCCATGTGGGTGGTGTGGTTTTCTCAGACCCGTGGCCTGCTTGTATATTCTTATTATTCTGCTCAAGGTTGCAGCTACCCTTACAAGCTATGTCTCCTAGTATGAAGTATGCCTTAGCTTTGGACATAGTACTTTAATATAGAGTGAAGTCTGTGAGGCAAAAATTGAAGAAAAAAAAAAGAATATGCGATTTGGAAGGTTACTTAAATCATCCGTCTTGTGATGCATGTCTCATATCGTCTACCACACAGAGGATTGTGAGTCATAATAGCCAGAAAAGCATGTTGGTTTGCATGCTTCAAATAGTGACTGGATCCTGTAGGACACATCCTTGTCATTTTGGCATACTGTTTTGGACATACTGTATTGTGACATACTAAATCTTTATCTTATATAATAAGCAGCATGGTAAGAATATTGGAACACGGGCCATCTCTCTCCTCTGCTCTCTGTCTGTGTCATGGATGTCTTTAGAGCCGCAGGTCTGTGTGTCTGTTTGACCAACAGTGGGACTGAGGCAACAGTAGACAGGACGACAGTGTGGGTGTGCTTATTTGTGCTTCAGAACGCGACCGCCATGTAACGATCAGAAAATAATGTTTTTCTTGCTCGCACTGCTCTCCTCATCATCCACTTTCTAGCTTGCTTGGCCACAGCTGTTCTCCCCGTTTCTCTCTCGCTCTCTTTCTCTCACTCAGGATCAAGGGGTTGGATTCGAATGTTGATAGTTTGCACGTTAAAATAATCAAAATTTTGACTGCTAGGACAAATATCACAATATGGCTGTTGAAATGAAACATCCAGCCAGACAATGAAGGCAAAATAGAGGAAAAGCCTGAGACTGAATTTTTCTGAATTTCCTAAATTGTCAGAAACAGGTTTGCTTTAAGGCTGAGGAAGTAAAGACCCATCTTGAAAACAGGTAGACATGTCAGCAAGTTAATTGTCAGTAGGCAATAAATGTAAAAATAGCTTAGGGGTTTAATCAGCTTTAACCAATAACGATAATGTAATGTATGTAATAATGTAATGATCATACAGGGATCCCATGGGAAGGGGATGTCATTTTGAGTCTGAAAGCCCCATAACTTATTGCACAAATGTTGTAACTTCAGAAGTCTCATTCAGCTCAGTGTCTAAAGGCTTAAAGGCAGATTAAACTGAGAAGTGAAAAACAAAAGTTGAACCTGGAGCAAAATCAGAGTCAGGAAGGAACTACAACAAACTAACTGTGAGCACCACAGTTAGTGCCTATCTAATCTATGTGTGTTAGTGGGCTGCAGCTGCTGTGTGTAATTAGCTTATATTGTTTAGAGATTTCTGTGTTGTCGGCTGTACTGATGCCTCATCAGCTGAGGCTGATTATTTGATTTATGTAGCTTAATATTGCTACACAGAGTCTGAGGACACCCACTCTGGTTGTTTGATTATATTTTGTCCTAAATTCTGCTAAGGCTACCACCTGCAAAATACTGTATTGATAATGTAACATGTTAATTTTACTCACTTTTTAGTGACTGCATTGGAAGGAAACTAATTTTATTTTAGCATAAAATCTCTTTAGGGGAGGGGGATTT
>VURO01013157.1:10849-21898 GCA_015108175.1 Pelvicachromis taeniatus
AAACCTATATTTCTTAAAAAAAAAAAAAAAAAAGACGAATTGCAGTTGGTCTTACATAGCAAACAGTGTTTTGAATGGATAATGTTGTAAGTTCATTTAAATCTGAGCTCCAGAATACATGACCTGTCTATAGCTTTCACTGATTTTAAATCCATGCACCAATGCCAAATAAATATTGATGATGTTGAATGATTAACAACGTTTGGAAGCAGGTATCTGGATACATTCAACCAGACTATGAAAAAGAAACATGCTAAAACAAATGTATTTTCTCCAAGTAATCTGTCTGACTGGATGAATAAAGAAATGCATTCATTTAATTCAAAAGTAATTAAAGCGGAGGTTATTAAAAGTGTAAACCGTGTGCATTAGTTTATCTCTTGTCTCTGTTACAGTGAGTGTTACAACATCAGATTTCAAGCAGACGTGCACTTTAACCTGATCGTGTTAAGTCCCTCGGGTCATTGGAGACAGAGGAGTCATAACAAGTATTCAGTTCAGAACAACAGTCTCACATCTGGGCTGTCAAGCAGAGGATCAAATACTACTGAAATGAGTTTTTGATGGATAAATCAATACTGGTTCCCCACTGTGCTGGTCCCGCCTTAATGACAGAACATTTGAGTGGTGAGATTGAGTATGGTTCATCCCCTATAAACTGTTAACTGACTCTCTGTGAGCCAGGTGCCTCATTGATAAAGCTGCTGATGAACTGCGGTAGCCTGATGTCAAATTGGTTGAAAGAAATGTGCCACTCTGAAATCACGTGATGCTGGAAATCGAAACTTTCACTTTTTTTTTGGGAAAGAAACTGGACTATTATAATTCAGTATTATCGGGTGACTTTCAAAGCTCCCTGAAAAGTCTTCAGTTTATCCAGAATACTGCAGTGAGACATCTGAAAGGAACAACCTCTCTTCATTGGCTCCCTGTTAAATGCACAATTCAATTGAAATCTTTATGTTACAAAATAAAGCTCCTTGAGGCTCCATGTTTCTCTGACTCGATATTAATGAAATTGTACTAAACTCTGAGCTTTATTTTTATACTGTAGATCATCCAATTAATTTTCATTTACATTTTGGCTCATTGGGTTTTCATGATCCTTATAGTCCATCCAGGAGGATTAATAAGCTTCTGGATGGACTAAGTTTGGTTGTTTGGAGGTTTGGTTTGATGTAACAGCTGAGTGATGTCTTGCAGGACATATTTTAAAACCAATCACTACCTCCATCTGTTGTATTATCAGTGACATCAAGTGAGAAATCTCTGCTGCTGTAGACTCTCATACGCAGCTCAGAGGCAGAGGAAACGTGGAGACAACATGGCACGCTGTTGTTGTTTACACCTGTTTCCTCTCATACGGTTGTCATGTATGAAGAAACTGATGTTTCGTTCACATCTGATGTCCTGTAGTTGACTCATTACCAAATGCCAAGTCTTTTTACAAAGTAACACATTCTTCAAACTTTTTGAGCAAATAATTATTGTAAAAACAGAACAGAGACAGATTATCATCTCATCCAGATTACCATCTGCTTCCCCACACCGGAATATGATGAATGAACTCATGTTAGGATCAGTCATGAAGTGTGAGACAATGGTTTAACAGTTACGTGGATTTTTAAAATGCCAGGAGCTAAAAAGCTAAAAATCAGTCCTGATGAAAAGTTTAAGACCATTTAAAAATTCATATTTTTAACAAGGTTCCAAGTACAGCTTCAACAAGCAACAAGAAGAAATTGGAATGAGACAAAACATTTTTTGAGCAGTTTATTGAAAACAACGCTTAAACTGAAGTTTAGGACCATGTGCGTTTAAAAGGACAAATCTGTGTAAAAATGTGGATTTGGTGTCATTTTCTGTCAGGTAGTCACACTGTCATGGCGTTCTGATGGCAAAGGTAAAAAAAACAAAACATCATGAGCAGGGTCTTACTATTGGATTTAATCTGAATATGACATCGAGGCTGTAGCGTCTTAATGTGGCTTCAGTTCACACTCTCTGCTCATCAACACTTTCAGGTGGGCTTGTCTGCAAACTTTCACCTCCACAGAGACTTCATCAAATGCAGATCCTCCCTTCAGGTGGACTTCAAATAACTACAACAAAAATGCTTAACAATGAACTTTAGCATCCACACAGTATGCATGAGTGTGTTTTTATCTGCTTCGGACCAGAGTTGGGAGACCGTTTTGTGTGCATCACTGAATAATGAATGACCTGCAGGCATTTCACCCCCATGCTGTACCTCCCCGGTATACATTTAGCCTGAATCTGTATGTATGTGTATGTGTGTGTGTCAGCGAAGCTATTTTTATGGGGTTAAATCCTGTTAAAATGCAAATAACCTTCGTTTTTCTGGTTTTAAGTGATTGCCGTCTGCTGCAGGTTTGAAATTGACTCCATTTTCAATCCAATCTGAGCCATCTTATTGTGGATTTCACACTTTCCTGCCACACTACGACACAATAGATAAGGTGTGGTTCCTGTAGCAACAAGCCTGTCAGTCAAGGTCGTCCATGACGGAGAGAAAGAGGAAAACACAGGGAGGTAGGGGATAGGGGTGGTGGTGAGTCTGAGTGAGAGTCCTAACAAAGAAAAACTGTGCTGTTTGATGATGTGCATTTTGTAGCATGATGGAGAATGACATGATTTGGGAGGCAGCTTCTCCTCTGTATGCGCTGATGGGACGAGGGTCCACGTCAAAAGCACTCTGAGGCTCACGTTGCTCCTTCTCTACTCCTATCAGCAGTCCTTTTGCAATCGATCAGTAAGTTGTTTCTGTTGAGTACTCATTGCTGTGGTGTTGTTACATTCACTTACAGTCATACACTCATCTGTCTTCATCTAGTGGTTGCTCAGAGAAATGACATTGTCAGACAACAAAACTGCAGCAACATAATCCACTTGACGATTATCTGCAGCGTTACGGCACCACTGTACAGTTGGCTTTTGGTCATGAGTGCATCCAACACATTTCACTTCATTTTTATTGGATGCCAACTGTCATGATGATATACAGTATTCAGCTGAAACATTAAGAACACAAAATATGATGTAATGCCAATTTTGTGCACCAACATTTCTAAGCCCTGGACTCCAAAAGACCTCAGAAGGTCTGTGATTACATGATGTTAGCAATCATTAGTTAGATCCTTAACTTCTGTGAGAATCCTAATGTTAGTAGGTGCTAATGGGAAAAAGTACACAAACGACACAAGTTTGGCCAAAGAAATCCTTATATGAACATTTCAGAACAACTACATAACAAACAATCAATCAAAAATGCTATTTTAGTTAAGGTCAACTTTATTTATATAGCACATTTCCAAACAGCCCAGGCTTAACAATGTAAAATGCCTCTAAAACAAAGAAAATGTAAAACAATGATGCAGTAAAGTATAGTTAACAGTATATTTACTTCTATGCATCCCTGCCCTTTCACAAAAGGTATGTAGGGAGCAGCACAGGACCCCTGTACCCTACATAGCAGATAGCACTGATAACAAAGAAACTACTGATTGCGTATCAGAAAGCATTAAAAGAAGAAGTTGGTGGGAGGAGGGTTGCAAAGTGGCTTACAGAGGACAGGTTTAAATAACAAGCATTAAACACGAACTGTAGAGGGTTTATTAACAAGAGCTATAGGAGTGGCTACCACAAACAATTCATCAGTTATTGGCAGATAAAGCCCACAGATTCACCCAACTATGATTTTGCTAGTAATACTTGGTAGTAATCAGTAAACATATCCTTGTCTACCAGTTTCATGCCCAAAAACCAAAATGGTTCCTGTTATATGGCTCATTTATCAGGTTCTTAGTACCTACAGTCAAAACCTATGAAAACAAAAGCAGCTGTAGTCTCAACCCCATCTATGAAATATAAAATAGAAATTGCCAGAAGAACTAAACAAAAGTAATGTATATTTTGGAGCCACATCTCTATAGAACCCAGTTCCTTCTGGACGATCTCACAAGCGCTGCTTATAAGTACAGGAAGTACAAGCTGAGATTGGTAAAAGTATATTTATAGTAATGTAAAGGATGAACATCAGACACGTGTGCAGGAGTGTATTAATCAGGAGTTAAATGGGTTAGTACGACTGGATAAATGCTGTTTGAGCAGCATGATCAGATTATATAGTCATTATTTTATGGTCATGTGACACATTATTATGTACAAAGCTTTTATTTTGAGAACAGTCACATTTGTGACATAAACCTGTATCCATGTTTATAGATTGTTTATATGTGATGCTTTTCCACAATATTAAAGCACATTAAAAATAGAAGCACAGCAGGTATTATTCAAGCAATCTCAGTGAATCTGATAAAAGGACTATTCACTGAAGCAGTAGTCAGATCTGCACCAATGGGATAGGAATGAAATATCCTGAACTGTCAGGTGTTCTTTGAAATAGCTTTGATGCCGTTTAGGAACTGATGAATTTACTATAAGCAGCATCAATTGCAACAGTAGCATGCAGTCAGCTACTGCTGTTCAAATTGGCACAGAGCAATCCAAGGTGCGGCTCTCTTCTCTTTAATTCCCAGTTTTAGTGTTAATCTGACCCAGCTTGTAGACTCATTCGGTTTGACATGAAGGCTCTTCATTTTATTATGTCCCAATGTGATGCCCTGAACCCCCCACTTTAGAGCTTTATGTGTGACAGCCCCTCATGACATCCAAGGTGTTCCAGGTCAATAGTTCACTGCGCTCATTGTTGCTGTATATTTGCAGTTCAGAAAGAAGAGCTAGGACGAGGTATAGCTCTTCACACACAGCGGGTATAACCTATTAAGAAAGAGACACCAGAGAATTTATTCCCCTTTTCATCAGCTTTGCACGAGAGCTTGGTTAATGTTGTCATTTATTGCAAAGGATGATATAGGCTATATGTCATCTGTAATTAGTGGAAGTGAGTGGACAGAGAGGCTGTAGCTTTTTAAAAATATTAACTAGTTCCTGATTCTTAGGCCAGTCAGGCTAACAGAAACCAGCAGCCTATCCCAGTTGGCGTATGGCAAGAGGCAAGGTACAGCCTGGACAGGCCATCAACCTATCACAGGTCCAACACAGAGAGACAGACCCAATTCACACCAAATTCAGATTCGAGCCAATTAACCTAATCCCACTAACTGCATGCCTTTGGGCTGTTGGAGGAAGGTTTAGTACTCAGAGACAAGAGACATGCTCCACCATACAAACTCCACACAGATGGGGAATTTGAACCCATGACATTCTTGCTACGGGGCAATGATGCTATCATTACTACCACTCCATCATGACAGACACTGCTTTAAATTTTTGTGCATAACCTGAACCTTCTGCTTTTCATTATTTTCTGCCATATATATGGTTCCAAGGCTCCAGCGCCCCCCGCGACCCTGAAAAGGATAAGCGGCTGCGAATGGATGGATGGATGGATATATGGTTCCAGTGGTGGATGCTTATATTAAACATGGTCAAAGTTTCAAATAATGAGGTCAGACTCGGTACAGCTGATCCCTGAAGCCAAAAGCTCAGGCTTTGAACGCTTGTTTCAGCAAGGTTTTTCCACTCTTGGTTGAGTTTGACGTCATAGAAAGTGCATATCCATTCATGTCAGTGGACTCATCCATAACATGCATCTGTACACTGTTTATATTCCTGAGCTGTGGAGGTGTTTAGTTTTAGAGGGGCGGCCAATGGGAATAATATTTTTAAACGGCGCAAACTGGATATTAGTCATTAATATTTGCAATAACTTCTGTAGGAGTTGGCTGTTTAGCTTGGTACCTAATGCAATGGTAATTAGTGCTCTGTCCTACCATGTTTGAAGGGAAAATGCTTTTTTTTTTTTTAACAGCTAGACAATGTGGCATTGTTCCAAAATGAGGTCTAGATTATATTTAGGGAAGGTGTCCGGGTATATTCTTACACTACTCTTCTCACATCAGCATCTTCCAGCTATGGTGAATGCTCGGGGCTGACTAAGGACCTCAGCTTCTAGTTTCATCTAAGGGGCTGTAGCCCTGTAATCAACACAGCTCATCTTCACTTTACCTGGCTCAGCTCAGAGTCTCACACACACGCACACGTTGTGGCTGAATCGCGGTAGTTTCAACTGGCTAGCTGCTGCTGCTGCTGCTTTAGATACTGTTTGCTTCCTCATACTCCTCTGGGCTGTACCATCTCAGAGCAGAGCAGGGGTCCTCAAGGATTCCAGGATGTCCTCGCTGTCAGGCTCTTTCTCTTCTATGTTACTGTGTTGCATCCATTTCTAAAAAAAAACAAAAAAAACGCCTCCACTCCACCACCTCGTCCATCATTACCTCCCTGTCCCTTATGAGCCACAGAGCCTGCAGTCTCTGAGGGCGTTCGGCCAGAAACAACGTAGCCTCCTAATACCCTGAACCGTGTCTAATTTCACTCCCCCCTCTGCTTATAGTACAATCTCATCATTTCCAGCTTGCAAAGGGAGCGGAAGAGAGGGAAGGGAGAGAGAGAGAGAGTGAAAGAGAGCGAGAGAGAGAAGGAGGGAGGGAGGGCGATGTTTTGAGCTGGTTTGCAGGAAGAGAGGTTGGCCTGAATGCGTTCTGTCTGCTCTTCAGAGGCATCCAGGTGAGCTGTTTCCTCCTGGAAGGTAAGAGCAAGGCTGAGATTGGCGCTTGTTTTGTCCTGCATCCCCTTGTCATCACCCCCACCCCGCCTCCACCTCCTCCTTTCTTCCCTTGCCTCAGCTGCATCCCCTCTGTTCGCGTGTGTGCAAACGAGCATGAATAGTATTCCCCAGACACACCACACACACACACACGTAACACTGTACAATGTACAGATGTGCAGGGGCGTCAGCATATGTGCATTTAGGGGGAATGGATTTGATTTACGTGCGAGCATAGTGTGCGTACTGTGGTTTTTGTTTAGGACGGGAGTAATGATAGGCTGTCATACTGGCATGCATGACAGCTTGAAAGTAGTCCACCTGAGTATCAGTTTGTGTCAGTGGGGAGGATGTGATGAGGAACTCTGGGGATAGAAGGGAAGTAGCGAGAAGAGAGAGAAGACAGCGAGTGTCTGTGCCAGTGTGTGTCTGCAGTTTCTGCAACAAAGTCAAATCTTAACGTCAGTACTGTCAGCTCCCCTCCCTCTTTCCTTCACTCCCCCCCCCTCCCTCGTGCTAATAGGTAGCATTTCCGTTGTGGTGGTGAAATGGGTGCTGATGTGTAGTCGTCTAATGGACGGGATGTTCCGCTGCAGCATTTTTCTGCTCACTCTACAATATGATGTCCCACTTTGGGCAAATTTGCAACACACTCATGTTTTTCCGAGCCCAGAGGGATGGAATGTGGGCATTGTGGGGAGGATGAGCGAAAGGGGGGGGGGGTAGAGAGAGCGAAAAAGACAGGGACAGGCCATTTACCATCTGTGGTAGCGTCTCGTGGATGTGTAGCGAGCCTTTCTGCAGGGCCATATGCAGCTCTTTGGGAAGACAGCAGGCCAAGCTGTTAGGAATAGGAGAGAATAAGGAAGGAGGGCTGAAACAGGAGACACAGGGTGTAATCTGTTTGAGAGCATAAGTGTCAGAATAAAGAGCCAAATCGAGAGTAGAGTCCTCTTAATGGAGACGCTTGAAAGGCTGCTCGTGCTGCACTCAATGGAAGAATAAGTGGAGGCAGAGTTGCCTTCCTCTCTGTATATATGTTTGCAGGAATACCTAACTGTGCAGCTCTTGCCCACAGTTTTCCACTTTACTTACTGTGGTCAGCTCCACCGTGACATCACCTATTGGTTTTGAATCCTACATGTTGGTTTGTGGAAGCCAGAATTGACTATATTTGGAGTGCTGAGTAGTATAACATAGTACTCCATCCTGTGCGAGTACTCGCCCACGTATCTGCTAATTAGTACTACGTTTCAAACTAAGAAAATATTAAAATTTCACTCAACAAAACTGATACACAAACTTTTGGAATGACTTGTATCACACAGTGGATTGTGATACAAATAATTCAATTAAAATACTCCAAAAGGTACTGACAGCAAGTTATACACAGTCTAGAGGTCTGAAATGAGTGAAGTCAGGCCTAACAGAAAGCTGCCTACTGTATATCGGAACAGCCGTCACTCACAGCACAAAAGTCAAAGTGTTTTGTGTACGAGGCTGTAAAAACGTTGGGGTCTATGGGGATTGACTTGCTTTTGGACCCAGACTTAAGTGGTCACTTGAAGAAACTATCTGGCACTTCTGCTTTGGCCTAATTCTTCAGCCACAGCAGACGAGCCACACAAGACTTTGTAAGTCTTGGCTGTAAAAAAACAAAGTAGCAAAACAAAACCAAAACAAAAAGATGTTATTTTAAGTAGATGCTTCTGAGTGAGTCAATGTGTTTGAACTAATGATCTAGGTTGGATAAAATGTCATCTACAGCCAGCAGTATCCTTTCCAAGAAGTACATTCCAGCTTCATAGATGAATCGAATAACGGACAATGTTGACTCAGGGTGAGCTAGTAACAGGCGCAGCATATATTAGCCACACATTAGGTGTATTGTAATACAACAAATCTTGGTGTAACCCATGTGAAACCCAGCCCATGACTTTTGGGTCAGATCGGACCACAGATCACTTGCTTGTGTCGGTACTGCAGGTGTCCAAAGTAGCCACATGTCATAATAATGCCCAAATGTGTCTTCTTTGCTATTAAAAGTGTGACTGCCACATTGTCCGTTTGGAAGGATAATGTTCTACTTTTAAAGGTGTTAGCATGGCAAGCACTTTGTGGGACTCTAACCAAGGCCATTGCTATAGCTGTGAATATGAAATCTTTATGTATAAACCTGACTTAATGAACTGTCATCAGTTAGATAATGTGTTGGTTCTGCAGAATTGTTTTGACTTACTGTCCGATGAAAAGGAGGAGAATCTTTGAGTTCTAAAACCATTTAACAACGACATTAGTCTGGTTGTCTAGTCCTCGTTCCTGTTGCCCTTTGTTTCCTGCTCTGGGGATTGTACTGTACTTAAGCTGAAAAGTGTTGGGACTATGTGCAGATCCACATGTTGGACACTGCTAAAACACAAACCATGTGACAACTCGTGTACAGCTTCATCCCAAGAGTAAGCATCACTGTGTGCCTCAAGTATTTGGACAAGGAATGAATATTTGTTGTAGTGTTTATAGATGTTAAAACAAGCTTGTAAAGTTGATGCTTCTAAGACAAACACTACCCTTTGCTGGATCACAGGTTAGCTACCGCATGACCTAAGGTCTGTTTAGCTAAAAAAAGGTTGGTTGCTACCTATACTTAAGGAATTTATCAAAATTCAAGCTGTCACGCTCAGACAGTTGCAGTGGATGTTTCCCTGACTATAACCGTACTGTGAGAGATATGCTGTGAGAGGAGGACTGGCTCTGTCGAGACTGAAAACAAGCACAAAAACATAGCTTCCAAGCAAAAGCTTTTCTTACCCTGTGTTTGTACCACCGCTTTGTCTTAACCTTGTCCTTGATGGATTGCACCCACTAAGGCAAGTTTTTGTTTGTCCAGGTTTGTAGGGATTACTACCAATACCTGAGCATCAAATAAATCCAGAGCATCAATATTGTCTGCACTGGCTCCTAGAAAGAGAAGTAAGGCATGGTTACTTCAGGGTAAGACCCTCACCTAGGCAGGTCTCTGACAACAAACACAATGCTTGTATTCAGATGCAAATCCCTGGAGATGGAGTCACTGGCACGTGGTGTGATTCATATCATCAAGTGGCTACAAAGTGAATGTGTTTGCTTAAGTGGCACTTGTGCTAATGAGTCAGTGGTAAATGCCCTATTAGACCTGAAATCTGTATCTAGTAATACTGTTTTGTTATGCTGATTTCAAGTGGACTGCTACTGAGACATAAAACTGGTTTTTAAATACTAGTGCAACAGAGTGCTACAGAGCACAGTATGTTAGCGGTCATTGAGTGTTTTTTTAACAATGCCAATAACATGATAGCGCTGTTGTGCGTCAGCCACTCCGATCCAGCTTGAAATACCTCAACAACAGCTAAATGAAGTGCCATGGAAGGTTATGCAAAGAAATCTACTGACAAATCTACTGTAACCTTAGTTACGGTACACAACACCAGAGCTTAGTTGTGTTCGCTGTGTTGGCTATGTTGGGGGATCAAAGGGAGAGTTTTGATAAACAGCTGAATAATAATATTATAGTCCATTGCCAAGCAGATGCTACGAAAATGCATTACTGAGAATGGAGAAACTGATATCTTTATGTATGTACAAATATACATGGGTAGAAGTAAACCAGTCTTAACAGCTAGTTAGTTAGCTAGTTCAATACTAGTTCAAGAATCCTGGCTCTCTTCCCCAGTGTGTCTTCTGTCTTGTCTTCCTCTAATCACACCCAGTCAGTTGCAGCAGATGGCCCCGCCCCTCCCTGAGCCTGGTTCTGCCAGAGGTTTCTTCTTCCTGTTAAAAGGGAGTTTTTCCTCCCCACTCACTCCAAGTGGTTGCTCATTGGGGGTCGGGTAATTACTGGTGTTTTCTCTTTACGGTCTTTATCTTCCAATATAAAGCACCTGGAGCCAGCTGTTGTTGTGATTTGGTGGTATATAAACAAAACTGAATTGAATTGAAATTCTCCAACCTACTGAAAGATCAAATGAGCTGAACTGTATCTAAAAAGCATTGATGCCATTGAGAAGCTTTACATTTTCCCTTTGAAAGAAGCACAACATTATAACTGACTTAAGTGGTGAAAAAGTCATAGTGATAGCTTCCCAGCAGGATGGTGCACCCAGAATCTCTAATGAATCCTCAGAGCAGCCCTGGTCTTCAGGGAGACAAAATCAGAAAATTGCCACTAGCATATGTGCATTTTTAAAAAGAGAAATGTTGCTCTGCTCATTAAATTGTTTTTATTCTGATGCTGCACTCTTGGCTTGGGTTTCACGGCCTTATATGACAGTGTTTGATGATGAGCGAGGGCTAAAGTCACGGGGGGGGGGGGGGGGGGGGGGTGGGGGCAGGAGGGGGGGGGGGGGGGGGTTTTTTTTTTGTGG
>VURO01013157.1:21918-43629 GCA_015108175.1 Pelvicachromis taeniatus
GTCACAGCTGTTCTCTTGAGTGACTGAGCACTCTCCTGAAGCTGGAGCAACTGGGAAGTGAGCCAATTTAGTCATTTATGTCTCTGGACTTTTCATTCTCCAGTGTCCCAATCAAAGGCAATGACTGGCTACACTAATCAGGAGGTAGGAGGGTTGCCTGAGTCACTAACAGGCCAGAACACTTCCTCCTCCAGGAACTGGACCTCAGAAGCTTCCGTCATTCTTAGAGATGAGGCTGGTTGGCACTGGTCACTCTGAACCTGAGATAGTGATGCACATGGGTAATGTGATGGACCGAGCAGTGAAGGAAAGTCAGGCACAGCTTAACGTCCCCTCATAGGGGTTTTTTATTTAACCCAAAAACAATGTTGGTTAAATTATACAAATAAATCTCAATCTTGGGTCCATGAAAGAGGTCAAAATAACAGAACGCTACTCAAAAGCTGGCAACAAACAATACTGGTAACTCAAACAAAGTGACTTCAGCCCGTTCCATATCTTATTTTATAGGACTGCATGACAAATGCAAGCAGTAGTTGTAATGTTTCTACAATAAATTCTAGTATATTCTTGAATATATAGTATTAGCACAGAACCCAGAACACTGAGTTTATTTTAATTAAAGCTGAACATGAGTGTTTGAATCCAGACTGAGTTCAGCTTTATTCTGACAACACTTCATGTTAACATCCATCGACATGTTGAAACACACTCAGTAATTGCTGTCAAGCAACCACTCTGATCCTCGGCAGACCTCTGCACATCTCTGAACTCACTATTAATGGTTTTGGTTAATATAAGAGGTCCATAACAAACATAAACTGTGTTATCTATAGTTTCATCCTCTGTTGTTACAAACTGAGTAATTAAACTCAAATATAAGGATTTTAGTTTCTCACTTTTGGTGGCTGCTGATTCTTTCATTTATTTTTTGCCTGTTCAGTCTTCTAATCATCAGTCTTGGAGCTGACATTGCTGCCTGTCTGTGCTTGTTTTTGACTTTAAGTTGTCCAGCGAGATATTTGTCCATTATTATGTCTTTGAGTAGTGATGGCATGAATTATGTAGCGATTGATTTTCCCACATTTTTATCCAGGCCAAATACTCTGATACAACATCAGCTTCTGAATTTTTCCATCCTTTTCAGTTGAATTCTCCACAGGTCTCCCAGTTCGCCTGTAAACACAGTCCATTCATAGCTTCTTTTGATTCCTATGTTGTTAAGAATTCCTTAAACAGCATGTTCACATGGGTTTATCACCTTTCACAGGGGTAGTAACTAGGGCTGGGCAAAATGATTATTTTCCGAATCGATGAATCTAGTGATTAATTTTTCGATGCATCGATGAATCTAATGATATATGTTACTGCTAAGCAGCTTAAATGAGTTTTGCATTTACGGAGGTTGGGTGTTTATCTCTGAGTGTGTGTCTACGTGGGGGGTGTCTGGATGAATTAAAGGGTAAAAACCAGCGTTAGTAAAAAAGTTGAAAACTTTCGGTCGTTTTATGATCAGCCATTTCCACCTTACAAAGCCGGCAAACGACTGAATCACTTCCTTTTCAGTTAAAATATCCCCATACTGTAGAACTGCTTTTTCGGGGGGCGTGGTTTAAGTCGACATGTTACCGCTACTTGCTGCCGCCATGTGTATTTTTTTAAAGTGACGACGCATCGACGCAAATTTTTTACGTCAACGTATTTTACGCGTCGACGTAATCAATTACGTCGACGCGTTGTCCCAGCCCTAGTAGTAACCGTATCTTTTTATTTTTATTTCTTCACTTTTCTGAGCTTCACGTATATTTTCTTGCAGGTTTCTTCCCAGTCACCTCCTCTAGCTCTGCCCACCACAAAGTAGAGAGAAAGAGACAAGAGTTAGGAGACATACTGTCTCCCTCATGTCTGCCACAGGGTCTCATCAGGGTTGAGATGCCCAAGACCACCTACACCTGGATTTACTTTAATGTTGTAAAGTTGGGCATTTTAACATACAGTAGGAGTTTATTCAAACTGACTCACTCAGAAGAAGAGCCTTTGTTTTTCAGCCATGCCATTTGTTAATCTAATAGCTTAAAAAAAAAAATGCATTATTTATTAGATTAAATCCGAGCATTGTAAAATTAGAACTGATCAGTAAATTTCACCTCTTCTTTTATGTGTGCCTGGTCAGTCTTTTACAATGACTGTTCTGTAAAGGGCAACTTTCATTTGTGATTTCTTCCTATTGCATCGACTCTGCTGTTTGTTGCTCAGCTGGCCGTGTCTCCACGCAGGCTGCTAATGTTTCTCCAAAGTCGACCGAGTGCATCTCTAAAACATGTTAAAGTTTCTTTGAGTTGTTGAAGTAGAGATTAATGATGTGCTGTCATTGTCTCACCACTGTGGGAATTCTAGATGCCAAAGCCTATCGAAGGTGGTCCACATGCAAGATGAAGTGAAAATATCAGAAGTGCAAATGCAGTACATATTGCTGCAATGAACAGTCTCTATCTAGGCCATAATTTGTCTGTTGGGATATTTTTATTCCACCACATATTATAATTAAGACCCATCCACAATATCTTAAGGCTGGCATTCAAAATGATGAAGACCCACAGCAGATCCATTTGCATGTTTTATTTTTCTGGTGCATTTAATGAGTGCCAGCAGAACTCAAGGATACTGGAAAGTAGGTGTGGGAGCCAAAACGGGGAGTGCAATATTTCATAACAAAATAACTTCAGTAAAATGTTAAAACTTCCAACTCAGTATTTTCATACTTGCACAGAGACAACAGTCTCGTCATTTAAGGTTAATCCTATAGGTCAAGCTGTGGGTACATATGAAGTGTTGCCATGATAGGAAACCCAATTCAAACGCAGAATTTGGCACTAAAAATGAAAAAGACGTTTTTCCAATGATTGCTTAATGTGACATTGCGATTACATACATCTAAAAATGAACTTATTGAGCCACCGTCTGTGTGACTGGATTTTTATCTGTTGTCACAAGGTCACAATTTCTACATTTCTACAATGGCAGACACTAATGGGAATTATGAGAAGTATAGCTTTGCAAAAACCTGGTGCAGGTTTGATTTTCTTTTTAATGCTTGACTAACATTAGCATGCCAGGCCTATGCGCATCAGCTTAAACTGTTTCACTTTCCATTTCCAAATGGATAGTGTATACCAGGGGTGTCAAACATAAGGTCCAGCAGTCAGAATCTGCAAAGACTAATTTTCATAAATGTTACAGCTTGTCCCACTGACAAAGACCTCCCCTATTATAAGTGTAATTCATATTACACTTATAATAGGGAAATGTCTGTTTGTTTTTTACAGTGTTCACAGAAAACTAAATAAAGTCATTTAAAAAAGGGCATTTTCTGCAGATTAACAAAAACTTAACCTCCTAGGACCTGGCATCACATTTTGGGTTGTCTAAACCAAAATACAGCATTTTGCTGATATCCTCTTACGAGGACATTATACTGCCACTGTTCGATTGAAATTTACCTCATTACCTCATTTTTCTCAGAAAAAATCAGGTAATTCTTTGTTTTTACATTCATCCGGTCCCAATCAGCCCAAATAGCAAAGAGAAATAAAAAATGCATGCCATGAACGAGTTCAGGTCTTAGGAGGTTAAAGGTTCACAATTACAGGACAGTATAGGATATGGCCTATCAGAATTTTCTGTAATTTTATAACTGCAGCAGCATTTCTTGATCGTGTAGAATAACTTGAGATAAACTGTTGACTCTGCACTTTTCTTTGTTTTAACATATCTCAGGGATTAATGCGCAGACAAGCTTCTTTACACGGACAGAAAGGGTATTTTCACCAATATGTGATCCACAGTGAATAATGAGTTTGACATCTCTGGTGTATAGCTACTTTCAACACAATACACACATCATGTGTCACAAAGTGGGAATTTTTTCTTTACAAGTTCTAGTTACTAGTCCAAGGACTAGTTATGAATTCTTATGAGTTGAGATTTTCTACCTCGGTGCAGCTGCAGCTCTGGTGGTAGAGCAGATCACCTACTAATCAGAAGGTTGGTGGTTTTGATCCCCGTCTGCTCCAGGCTGCATGTCTGCAAGATACTAACCCCAAGTTGCTCTCCAGTGGAGCCATAGGAGAATGAATATTAGATCGAAAGAGCCTCACTGTGAATGAGGCAAGTTGTGTGATGTGCTTTGAGTGCTGAGACAGAGTAGAAAAGCACTATATGAGAGCCGGTCAGTTAATGTTCATGGTATCGCTTGCCGAGACTACTGTGAAAAGTAGTGCAGCATTGAGGTGCTAAAGCGGTACACTGTGAGTCGCACTTTGGGAAGCTTCCTGTTGTTGCCTGATTTTTGGCTTCTGGAGTGGACGACCATTGTTTGAAAGTTTTGGTGTTCTTGGTGGATGAGTAGAAAACTCCAAATTAGACCTTTTTTTATAAAAAAAAAAAATCAAAGCTCAATTATTGATACATCATTGATTGATAACTAATAACTGACCCACAATTGAGCAAAGCTCTTTAAGTGCATGCAGCCATAGTCCGCTCAGACAATCAGACTACACATGGGAACCAAAAAGTTTAAGTTGCAAAATGTCTTCTTCTGTTAAGGTCAGAAAAAGTTTAGCCTAGATTTCACTTTGCTCTGAAATATAGCTTGAGGCCAACCTCTGGCTACTAGAAGCAGCAGTTGCCTCATCTGGCACTTGTAAATGGTCAGAGAGGGAGAGATATGACCACGTCAGCTTAACCTTCAATCAAATCTCCATCTGTTTAACTGCCATTCTGTATTGTATCAGTCCTCTGGTCCTTCCTGTTCACTCATCTGTAGTTTGAATCTTTATCGGAGTGCCCTCATCCAGGCATTATAGAAAAGCTGCTGTGTTTGAGAAAGCACCAGCTATATTTAGGCACACACGTGCGCACACACTTCTCGCTCCGCCATTCAAGAACAATGAAACAAAGGCTTGTGTTCTGCAGACAGTGTGGACGGGAGGAGGATGAGAGGTTTTTTCCAGTCTCTCCTCTGGTGTATCATCTTGAGCCCGGAATGATGAGCCCAGGCAAGCCGATAGCCCTTCTTTGTCTCTGCAAAATGGAAATGCATTCATGCTGTGGGTTGAGCCTCAGACGTGGCCGACTTAACATAGCTGATAGCTTTGAGTTAGCACAAGCACACAAGTAGGTTTTATGGCTTATTGGTCTTTTATGGCCTCTGTGGTTCTTGTCATTGTTCAGCCTAATGTCATCAGTAACTACTCCTGTGGAGACTGTTGCATTAGTGTGGTCCTGGCTGCTCTCGTTCCTGCCCTGGATTTTCATTACTGTATGACAACACTACGATAAGATGAATCTTAAGTGCTCCCTGTGGGGCAAAGGGGTCAATGCAGCAGTGCAGAATAAATTACAGATAGGAAAACAATGTAGTTTGTTTATTTTTCTAGGTGTGTGTTGGTATATCAGAGTGTTGTTGTTGTTGGCGGAGGTAGTAGTGATTGAAGAGGCTGTCCTTCAACAAGAATCGATATGCTGTAATTGCATCTGCGGCGGGTTTTTCCTGTCTTGGTGGGGTGTTCCTGCAACGGAGGAAAGCCAGATGTAGCAAGGCATCTACATATCGCCATAAACCAGTCAGTCTGGATGGATGAAAATATGTAGCACACTATCTTTCCCCAAAGCATTTTTTAAGAAGTAAATATTGTGGTCATGTTGCCTGCTTACACATCCAGAGGACACGAAGAAACCATGGGATTCAGTTTGAGTCATGTTTCTGGCCATGTGACAATTCTTTATGAAGTACTCTTTGTTTAGCCCGTTTCTTATAGACAACTCATGAGAGAAATCCCTCTTTGGCTGCTAATCTCAAATATATCCACTGACTAGTCACTGACTGTCTGCTGGTTGTTACTGAGCAGGTAGCGTGCCTCTGCCCACGGCATGTAGAAATACAACTTTATGAAATTGATGAGACTCATCTGGAGGTTTAATTACCACCTCACTTTGTCCCCAGAGAAGCCTCAGGTTTAGTCAGTATAGTTTGAGTCTCCATATCTCAAAGTTGTTTGAAATTTGCATCGCATAATCAACTCAGACAGGCTGCTCCATTTATCTTCACCTTATTCAATCAAACCTAAATGAAAATGATTGAAAATTGTTTCAAATGTCTAGAGTTGTTTTCTTCAGCCAAGACCTCCAAAATGTTGATTTTTACAAACAGAGAAAAGTGGAAAGCTAAAATTTTTAGGTAAATATTTAGGTTGGCCAAGTTTGCGCGGCTGCCCAAGACAGTTTCCAAGCCACTTTGAAACCCACCTCTACAGTTTTTCAATTGACAGGATGTTATAAGTGCAGTATAGATTCTCTGCTGGGTGAATATGAGTCATATGTGCAGGAAGTTACTAACATCTTAAATGAAGCCCAGCTGTAAAGTTACATCAGTGAAAACTGCATTGCACTGTCAGGGGAACTGTATGTATTCATTTGTATGTGTATGTATCCTGTCTTCCTTCTTTCACCCCAACCGGTCACAGCAGATGGCCGCCCCTCCCTGAGCCTGGTTCTGCTGGAGGTTTCTTCCTGTTAAAAGGGAGTTTTTCCTTCACACTGTCGCCAAAGTGCTTGCTCATAGGGGGTCATATGATTGTTGGGTTTTTCCTCTGTATGTGTTATTGTAGGGTCTACCTTTATAATATAAAGCGCCTTGAGGCGACTGTTGTTGCTGTATAAATAACATTAAATTGAATGTGGTTGTTTTTTTTACTCTATTTTAATCTGCCGCTGAGTCTCTTTAACACTGCTCGAAGAGAGAGCACACACCAAGAACGCCTGTTCAATCAATAAAAGGAGTTTCACCTTGATCTGCTGACAAACTAAAGCAAAAGTAAATGTTGTTTTTAAATGTAGTGTTAGTTTTACCACTGTGTGCACTAAATCACAAAGTTCATGACTTTATTCAGCAATAATTTCTCATCCTATTTGCAACACTTGTTACATTTTACGATTAGATTTTTCTGTTCTTCATGGATTTTTATCACCATTTGATCGTCATCAGATAATGTACATGACTGGAGTAGGTAGCACTCATAGTGACAAGTGAAGTGCCCTTTTCTACGTGAGTGTGCAGAACAGAGAAAGCTGAAAAGCACTTTTGTGATACCTGTTACCGTCAACTGGGGTTTTAGTTCTTGTCAAGCCAGCTAATGTAACGAAGGCTGTGCTGAAAGTCTTTGTAATATATCTGGCACCAATTAACCATTACACATTGTTGCTCATGCGTTTGGTACAGCATCACACCAAATTATGTGTAAACGATATTAAATTTGACACAGTTTGTTTGTGAAACACAGCTTGTAGCGAGTTCTAAGCCATGTAGTGGTCACTGAAAATTCTACAGAGATCTTCTAGTTTCCTTTCTTTTCCATCATTTCATTTTTAAAATGTTCTTTGTTCTAGTGGAAAGTAAAATGCTATTAGATGAAGCCGGGGATAAAATAGGTTTAGGATTTTTAGCAGATCAAAGTTGCTTAATGCCTGACCTTGATGGCTGATATGTGCAGCGGGACATTCCCAGTGCTGGAGCCCCTCCGTGTGTAATTGCTCTGTGAGTTTGGGATCCACGCTGCTTATTTTAATCTCAGTAGTCTGGGAAGTGACATGTGCGACCAGTGACCGCCAGCACATTTCGGGCTGCTAATTTACCCACACAGTTTTCCATTTTAGCTTCTAAATGTGATGTTTGATGTAGATTTAGTATTGAACATTTATTCAGTTACTAGTCCATCTATCGATTTCAGGGTTGTGACTGCAATTAAGCAAGAAAGCAGCCTGTGTAACCTGTTCCTGGCCAACAGTGACGTAACTCACACATGTTATATTTGGGTATTCCTCTAATGATAGTTTGTAATGTAGTGAATGAGACGGATTCTTATTATTGCTGATAATATGAATGTTTGTTGTAGTGAGATGAGATCCGTGTTCAAAAGGCTCTCTCTAGCAACTCATTAGTGTTCTTCGTGACACTAGCGACACACACTCTAATAGCGGTGTTTTGTTCCAAACTCTCAATACAAAGTCTGGTAATGAAGCAACAAGCAAGTGAACCCGAGTCAAATTCCCTATTTGTGTGCACGAACTGTGCTAAGAAAAGATGATTCTGACTCTTATTGCACACAGGACCACACGTAAACATTTATCATCTGTTTCACTTTCAAAAAAGTAAAAGAGGCAGTGGAAATGCAGGAATGGCGCAGGAATGCTGTACTGCCTTTTTGGTGAGGCAGAGGTGTAGTGTAACAGTTCAGCTTTGAACATGCCTTAAACAGCACTTTCTGGGAAAGCCAACACACTTAGCCAGAGGATGTGCATGGACACCTGCTCTAACTTAGATCATTTACATCGGACGTGTTTGATCACCAGCAGTGAGGAAGTATTCAGATCATTACATAAGTGAGTAGTGTGGCCATTACAATAAAATAATAATAAAGCAAGACAAAAACCAATTAGTGGTTTAACGACTCGGCAGCAGGATGGTTACTTTTTACCTGTGCTGCTAGTTAAATGTTGTGTCAACCGCTCAAAGTGCTTGCGTGAAACAAAATATCCCCAGCGTAGGCATTGCCATTGGTTAATTTTTAAATGAGGGTAAGACAGTCAGTGCCATTGTGCGGGATTTCAGAAGCCTGCAGCTTAGCGCTGCATTAACCGTTTAATCAGTCTTTCATTAGTCGGTTGTCACGGACGTGCGTGTCCTTTATGCCTTCATGCCTTTGGTTTCCTATGATTCTCTGATGTCGAGTTCTTGGAACATAGACATCCTTAAACAGACACTCTCATCAAGTATTGATGCCTTGTAGTGTGATAGGTCCTAAATGACTGCATTTGTTTTTGTTAGTTTAATGTGCTGCTCTAGATGACAACTGCTGTCACAGAGGACATGCTGGATGTGCATGCATGTTTATGACAGCCTGGCTTTCTCATTAGCGCGTCTGATTCCAGCCTCCTCATTTCTTTTTATTTTCTCCACATCTTACTCCTGTGTATTACTTGGCCCAGTTTGCGTGCTCATTTGCCTAAACGTGTTCTTATGTCACTCCCGTGCTTGGAATTTAATTTCATGCTTGAAATCTTCTGAATAAAAGTGGCCACATTGTTTAACTTTTTTTTTAAACTGAGCTAATATGAAAACAATGAATTTGACTGAAATGAAAGAACTGTCTTCATCTAATCAGTCAAAACTGATCATTGTCAAACGTTAGCTGAATCGGTAAATCATTTGTAACTTGCAATTGAAACTCGGAAAATATCGATGAAGGTGTATTGATGGTTATCTGACTCGGTGGGTATGTCGGACTAAATATGTTGGATGAAGGTGTGCAATTTGTCATCAAATCAAACACTGTCCTTCTGATTTTAGGCTGAATGATCAAGTATTTTATTTAAAGCTGTAGAGGGTTCAGTGTGCGTCAAGTCAAGATGTCAGCCGGTTTTTACAGTTTTGGGAATATCTTGTTACCTTTTAAGTGTGATACTTCAAATAATTTAATTTTGATCTCTAGGACTTGAAGCTTTGAAGCTGCACATCCACTCTACTATAAAGCTAAAGCTGTTTGGCTAGAAGAGCTACAGCGTACAGTGAAAGCATCATTATTCTGGGTTGCCAGTCAGATGTCAATATTGCAGTAGGTGGGCAGATTTGCAGCTGTTGTAACTCACTCGTAATTACTAAAAATACTTGGCTGGGTGGATGGGAGGTGTTATTTAACTTGTAATTACTTGTGTCATCTGGACACCTACAGGTGGGTGACAAAATAAAGAAAAGGGTAACAAAATGTGTATTGGGATGGCTTGAATTCATCTAAGTCTATAACGCTTGTGGAGGGGGACAAGCTTATTCCCTCAGGAGGCGTTTGCATCTGAGGGGTGGTGTAAAGTGCTCTCTGACAGGTCATTTACAGTATTGGGGTTGTGATCTGGTGACCCTGAAGACCACAGAATATGACTCACGTGTATTAACTGATGTCTTTAAGGGGACAATATTTCAAGACCCTCCTACTGTCTTCACTGCATGGGGTAAACATTTTGTTCTGCACTTTAATTTGTCCTCTAATTGTACATCATCCCCTTTGTCCACACAATTACAGACCCGTAGTTTAGTCTTAAATCTTAAAATCTTACAAAATGTCAGAAAAATAGGAATAAATGTTTCACCCTATGCTACTGAGCAAAATTCTTCAGCAATCCCTCATTTCTCCATCTGTTGCTGGGAAAAAAGGAAAGTGGGTGAAAGACATTCTGAACTGTCTTTATTATAACGTCTTTAAGTAGTCTTCAGAAAAAGTTCTCTGGACTTCTTGAAGGACCTTAAAAGCTCTTCTTTGGATGTTGGCTGCCTTTTGTTCTGTTATCTTTCGAGATGATCCCACACTGCTTTAATAACATTTCAGCCTGGACACTGAGGAGAACAAAGACTGATTTTGTTCCATTGTGTGCTTTTCTATCCAGATGTGATTTTACTGCAGTGTGCTTGGGATCATTGTCATGAAGAAAAATAAAGCAAATGTTAATCAGATGCTCTTTAGATGGTATATTGTGGCGGATCAAACTCTGTGTGTACTTTTGAGTGTTTATAAATCCATCAGTTTTGACAAAATCTCAAACACCACTGACTGAAATGCAGCTCCAAGCATTACAGAGCCTCCACCATGTTTAACAGATTGCTATAGACACTCACTGCTGGACCTCTCTCCTGAACACCTACGTACTGACATTACTTTGAACCCAAACCTTTTAAGGCATACTGCACCTTATATAGATTAGAGTTAAGTAAGCTTAACAAACAAAAAAAGTATATATTCTGAAAATAGTCAGATACTAAGACTGGACTGAAAGTTTGTGGAAAACCAGTTAACGTCTATCCTTGAGGGATAGCTCAAGACTTTTGAACAGTGCTGTATAATGCACCCTGGATCTGCTTTTCAATAATCTGTGGTAACCCAACCTCCCAATCAATAGCTGGTGCTTTTATATTATTCTTTTATAACATCTTATCACATTAGCGTGACAGGGAAGGGGGCTTGCGCAGTGAAAAAAGCTGCATTGTGTCCAGTGAAACCTGGCCCATGTAAAGAGCAAACCAGTGAGCTGCAAGATGACTCCTCCTTGTGTTTTAGAGTAATTAGAACTTCTTTCTGCTGGGGAGTTCAGACCTAAATATTTAATCTTGAATGGAACCGTGGCAAAACATGTCATGCTGCCTGGGTCTTTTGTGTCTTGTACACACAGTCCGTGGTGGAAGAGCAGCTGCTAAGGTGCTTTTTGTTGCAAATAGTTGGTGAGTAGTGGGGGCTGTGCCCGGTGGGCGTGTTGGAGACATTGTGTAGCATGTCTGTACGATTGTCTGAACGCGTAGATGTGTGTCAGAGATAAGGTGGGACTGTGTGTATGTGCAGTTTAGGGACAGCGGCAGCAACTGGCAGCGAGTGCATGTGCCGCAGAGCTGACGGAGGCTGGAGCTGTTTTGATCAGAGAAAAGAGAGACGGAGATAAAAAGGCTCTCATCCTAGCAAAGAGGTAACAGTGAGGCTCTACAGGGAGGGAAGAGACCCAGGCTGACAGAGAGATGAAAAACAGGCAGGATCTGGATGACAGGCACACAGTCAGTTTTTTGGCTGAACACTGGTAATCGCAGATGGACTATTTTTTTTCCCTTAATGCTCACATTTATCTTCACCCTCCTTTCTTCACTTCACTTCTCCTCTCCTTCCCCTTGCCCTCTTTTGACAGATATGTGTCACAAAGATGTCCACACGCAGCTGCCAGGGAACAGACTCTGTCATCAAGCCCCTGGACACCATCCCTGAAGACAAGAAAGTGAGAGTTCAACGCACGCAGAGTGGCTTCGACCCGTTTGAGAAGCCCGCCAGTCAGGTGAAAAGGGTCCACTCTGAGAACAATGCCTGTATCAACGCCAAGAGCTCATCTGCTGGCAAAGAGTCCCCCAAACTGCGCCGCCACTCCAGCCCTAGTTCTGTAAGTGCACCTCTCCAGGAGCAAAAAAACCCAGCACAGTATAGTTGTTGTAGAACAAGTTCAAACTTCTAATTTTTTTCACCCTTGAATATCAAAAACTTTTGGACATTAGCCTTAATGGGGGGGGGGGCTGAGTGCACACGGCAGTTTGCACTCCTTTTAGCTATTTTGACTGGAGGAGGGTTATAACTTGTTCAAAGTGGTGATAATTGGATGCACATAACAACTCTGATTTATGTTACTGTACGAAGCTTGAAGTGCTATTTAATTTTAATGAATCCCATTGCTTAAGAATCTCATGCTAGTGTGTTAGTCTTACTTATGTATTCACTAAGTAGCAACCAAAGAAAAGGAAACTAACTTATCAGGAACAGCCATAGAAAATCAATAGGTGTAGTGTATCAATGTATCTTATTGGATCATTTCATTTCACCGGTCACAGCAGATGGCCCCGCCCCTCCCTGAGCCTGGTTCTGCCGGAGGTTTCTTCCTGTTAAAAGGGAGTTTTTCCTTCCCACTGTCGCCAAAGTGCTTGCTCATAGGGGGTCATATGATTGTTGGGTTTTTCACTGTATGTATTATTGTAGGGTCTACCTTACAATGTAAAGTGCCTTGAGGCAACTGTTGTTGTGATTTGGCGCTATATAAATAAAATTCAATTCAATTCAACGTTCATGTCTAATGATAAAAGACGTTTCATTGTTGTAGATGCATCAAGCGAGTCACCTGTTAATGATGCTAGCAAAATGAACCATTGGCCTTCCTGGGAAGAATGATTGTGTTGACTTTTTGTTTTAACCCTTGCCATTTGTGTCATATTTGATACATGAGTTTCTGAGACCTCCATCTCATCAACATGATCAATACTTGCTATAAATTTAAAATGTTATGGACAAAACTTTTTTTTTGTCTAAACTTAGCATTGTTGTTAACAACAAGCTGCCAAAAACGGCCAATGTATCACATGTGATACAAAAATATATAATAAATATATAACAAAAGTATATCATGAACAACATGACATAGCAAAAAAAAAAGTGAATTTTATTATAAGGGTTAAGAAACATCTCAGTTCTAAAAGAAAAACAAAAATCCAAAAATAGCCAGAAAATTCTGATTTTGTTTTTGTTTTTTTAGAACTGAGATGTTTCTTAACATCTGTTGGGTCTTACAGGGTTAAAAGCAGAAAAGTGTTACCTGTGGGGGCTTGTCTGGGATCATCAGTGGTGATACAAGGACCTCAGTTAATCTCTCATTTCTAAACAAGTTTGAATCAGATGTGGGTCATTAGGGTCACATGAGCCTAGAAACAAATTCTTTGGGTCATATGGCCCTAGCAGCCCAATTGGTTCACACTGTGGCTAATTTGACCAAAATCCTCAGAACATAATGGGGTGGGTCAATAACTCTACAGACAACGTACAAGGTGCCCCCACTAAAGATGAAATACCTGGGACAAAAAAAACAAGTCTGGTTGCCTTTAACTCCAGCACTTATGACTATTTTGTACAACAGTTAAGTGGCGTGGTATAAAAAAAATAAAAAATAAAAAATTTAGTTGACTGACAAGCATTTCTGTTAACGACTTATGATGAGTGTTTAAATATCTACTGTAGCTGACTGGCCACATGTCTATCTAGTTGTAGCACAGGCTCTAACCAGTCACATACAAATATTGTGAAAGACTAGTGTGGATGCAGGTGCAGCAATGTCATTTGACTTTAAAATAGAAGATACATTGATCATTACAGTGGTTAGAAAAGACACCTAATAATCAATGACACCTGCTGTCAGTTATTGGTGCAACGTCTAGGTGTGAACCCTGCTTTGAGTTCAGAACTGTGTGGCAAGAACAGCTACAATTTGTGCATTCATTAATTATGCATGCACCGAAAGCAGGTTGTTAATAACAGAATAATCAGTGAGCAAAGCTTATAGAACGGTTCAACTCTAGTGAAATCAAACTTGAGTGCAGTGACAGTACTCTGAACATGTAAAACTTCACATTTCAAAGCCACCATCTTCAGAGGTGTTGATGATAAAGTGTCTGGTGATCAGATGCCTCTGTTTGATAAACAATTGTGCAAGTGTTGTCATGGAAACACAGTTTGTAGCGTGTAGAGGGTTTTTGCTGATAATTAATCACTTCATATTTGAAACCACGTTGTGCTCGTCTAATATTAAAAGATTGGTCACCATCCACACCTCAAAAGAACATTTAGTGAAGAAGAGATTCCTCTGTTTGTCAGGCTCCCACCATGCACCACCACATACAACAGGATGTTAAGACAACTTACATGGAAGGCCTAATGCAATATCCAATCAGATGAACTCGCACTGAAGCAACTGAGACAGGGCCAACCTTCACGTACAAGTAAATATGCCCGGCCTTATTGTCATCCAAATAATAGAAAGTGAGCGTAAGAGAACGTAGACATGCTTACAGACATTTTAGCAATCAACATAAAATCCTAATTGTCATAGCTGTATAGTGATATGACACAGTTTACAGAGATGTTGGTAGACTTTTGGTACACAGAGAGGAGCAAAATAACATTCTGAATTGGCATAGTTTCGTTCATAGTTGGACTTCTAACAGGAAAGTTAAAGAAAAGTTGTTTTTTTATTAAGAGCATAACTGCAAACTAACTAACAAAGAAATGCTACAAAGAGCCACAAAACAATCTCTTTATAGTTGACAGAACTCTCCGTGTCTCTGTTCTTTGCCTTTTTGCAGTCGGTGGGAGTAGCACGTTACAGCTGTAACATGCTGTAACATACTTCATTGTTTAAAGCATCATTGTCGAAAGCATTAAGGGCTCCTGCTGTAATGTTTTGCAGTGGAACAATGGTAGCTAGTAGACATTGCAGGCTCTGGTTGTTCAGGTAGTCCTCTAAGTTTGGGACCTACCCAACACTAACGGTTGCTTTTCCTGTCATTCTTATGAGTTGATGCACTTCCCATAGTTATTCCATAGTGTTTTGTCGCCACATCGCTGCTAGTCTCTTTGTGTAACATGATCATTGACTGGTGATTGGGACAGTTTTAGGAACAACAATTCCTTCTAGGAACAGATCTTTATTCTGATTAAATATGATAAGTGGAATGGTTACAAAGCTAAGTGGCTAAATGAGATCTTAACTTCTCAATCTGGAATAATCTCTGACTTGTCCTATCAGGCTACTAATGCTAATTGATGTTAATGCTAATTAATGCCAAAAAATGAGTACTCCAGCCTACAGCTTTACTGTGTTAACAGGGAGATATGCATCCCCGACAATCACAACAATGGAAATTGTTGTGAATCTCGTGAAGTTATAGGTTCGGCTGTTAATCGGTTTTTGGGGGGGTTTTTGGTGGCATGGGTGGGACAACCATCAACCTTACAATTCTGTCAAATAGATTTCTATTCAGGACTCTTTGAGTTATTATTTAGTTTTGGCTGCTGTTATCATGCAATTGTAATGAAAGATTTTAGGATTAAGACAAATTGGAACCAATAGTATGGTCTCTTCTAGTGTCTATGGAAACAAGTTTAATACAGTTCAATTCAATTTTATTTATACAGCGCCAAATCACAACAACAGTGATTTGCACCAGGCGCTTTATATGGTAAGGTAGACCCTAGATTGTTGAGAAAAACCCAACAATCATATGACCCCTATGAGCAATCGACAGTGGGAAGGAAAAACTCCCGGCAGGAAGAAACCTCGGGTAGAACCAGGCTCAGGGAGGGGCGGCCATCTGCCGTGGCCGGGTCTACAGAATAACTAAAAATGACTGCAAAGATATGCAAAACAGCTACAAATGCCTTAGACATACTACAAAGAAGCTATTTGTTGGATGACAAATGAGTTCAACTGCATTATGCATCTCTAAAATATTACAGCCATTGAGATGCTGTCAAAGAACCAGTTTCCTTCAGCATTTCTGCTGCTTTGGGACTTTTCTTCTTCATTTCTTCATCAAACAAATTTGCCAGCCTGTATCTGTTCACATGCCTAATTGAAGACTGCATACAAATAACACAATTTTCCTAACCATGCAAATTAGATTTTTTTTTATACGTATGTGGTTCTTTTCAGAAAAAGAAAAGAAAAATGACAGAGAATGTGAAAGGCTTAATGAATGTGCACACAGATAAAATTTAATAAGCGTAACATGAGGCTTGACTGATTACCTGCCAGCATCGCTGTGAGAAGCTAATGAATTGTTTCAGCCCTGATTATGAAATTGTGTCATTTGTGCCATCCGTGGTCATTTAGCTCAGGCAAACAAACTCACTTGAATCTCAAACATTTCAAGCCCTTAATTAAAAAAAAAAGATGGATAGTGGACTAATCTCTAAACCATCAGCCTTTAGAATCTCACCCACGTCTTCTGTTTCTTTGCCTTTGTTATATAATGTAAACAAATCTGCACAGGCACTGGGATGGCATACTATATCTTCTGTAGGACACAGCATATAAAAAATCTTGAACTTTAGATTTGTTGTATAAACCAGTCTCACTCATCAGAATCAGTCATTAACAGGTTAGAAGAACAGTTGACCTCAGTTTTGGCAAACGGAAATTCATATGATTTCAGAGTTACAGCACTCCCTAATGGCAAAACACAGCGCACATTAGCACAGTGCACCTTCTTTGAAATGTTCCAATAATTTCAGAATAACTGCTCACAAAAGTGACTGTGCTGAAAAACGGGAACACATTGTTAAAAATGATATGTGTCATTTTAGATCATCAAAGTCTGTAGACTATCCTGCCTCAGAACATTTGTCTAATGGCCTCAAAAGTTTCTGCTTTCACATTCTCGTCATAAAAGGTGACATTTTTAGAGCAGAAAACCAATGAAGCAAAGATACAGATGAATTCAAAGATTCGTGTGATAACCAGACTGACACCAGTTTAATAATGGATTTAAAGGTGAAAATTTCTTACTTCTGAATTTGTGATTATTCCGGGTATGTAGACCCAGCTGATAGCTGGTAAACCCTGAGCTTTAAGGCAGTTTCCTGCATTGGCCAACTGATGATCCAGCTCTGACAGCTGGGTAATATTTTGGTACCATTAAGCTTCCCCCACCAGTTATTCCTAAAAGACGATGCAGCAAGGCAAAGGTAAAGTGAAAATGGTTGATGCAGAACAATTGCAGAAAAAAAATGTCTTTGTTTATGGATAAAAATGCATGTGAAGAGACTCGTTCTGTATTCATGGCCTTGCTGGGAGAGGTTCTTCAGGCCACCTTACTGTCCAACTCAATTGATTCACAGCTAAAGCTTCGCTTCTTCCTTGATCTCAGGGGGAAGTCTGATTTGTTTAGAGAAGCCCTCAGAAATGCTGAGCTCATTACTGCTGCAGAGGATAGCGAGGTAACAGGAGGGTGGCTGGAAAGCAATGAAGACAGTGCACGTAGCAAACACTGCACCGTGATTTAGGGATTTCCTGAAAGCATGGGATTTGGTTTACAAGGGAAGATGGTTGCATTGTGCTTTCAGGACCATAAAAGCTTCTGATGCTTTACTGACTCTAAGTAGGTTTTCAGTCCCTCTCATGTTCATGTGATAAAATTACAGAAAAAAAAGAGACAGTTTTCTTCTGAAAGAAGAAAGAAGAAAACTAGTCTTCAAATCCCTTTAAGTATGTTCTGTTATAGGACCTTAAAGAATGCTACCTGAACAGCCTTCAGTGCTAAATCATCTTCCAGGTAGTCAAGGAAGGAGGCGGCGGCTGCTTGCAGAGTCTGTTGTGTAATTGTTGAAGCAGCTTGGGATTCATCTGACAGATGTATCATCGCATCTCAGCTACAACTTCACACTGTTAGTCAATCCCCAAGTTTTAATTGGCGGCAAACAATTACATGATGATTGATACAACCATACGACAGTGCCACACAGCTTGAAGCAAAAAGCCTGGATTAACAAAGCGAGTTAATAACCACTATCTTGATAAACTGTGGTTTCGTGTTTAATGACCTGTAGTTCTGATTTCTGCAGTTTTGTTTTACACCACAGACAAAGAATGTGAAAATTCTCCAACCGTTAGGAAACACAGTGGTTGGAGACGACAGCACAGTCAACATTATTAACACCTTTGCTTCAAAGACCGGAAACAGGTCTGTGGCCTCTCGCGATCAGTTACTTTGTGTGTCAAAATGTTGATAAAGTGGCAACAAGATGGAGTCAGTCTGCTATCTAATGGGGACAAGTTGGCAATTGCAATGCAGTCTGTTTGTGATGCAACAATTAACTGTGACGAATCAGCAAAGCTCACAGATTTGAAACAGAAATTGAGAAATTTCTTCACAGATCTACAAAACAGTTGCTGTGGTTGCAACACAACAAAGACACGTGGCAGCCTTTCTTTTATATAGTGATATTATCAGAATACAACCAACCGGCAACCAGGTGAATCATGTTGCAGAGATGGTTGTGCTTACTTGTGCAAGATTTTATGCAATGTGGTGACAATCATTTAGAAATCAGACAGTTATTTCCAAATCTTCACCAGCCTGTCTTAGACGGCAGTCGCCTTGCAATCAAAAGTGGTTACCAAGGTTACCAAGGGTCTTGCATGCTCAACCTTACCACAACTATTTGCAATTGGTCACTCAATGCGAAAATAAAGTCACAAGGCCGGCCATCCTACTTCTCCTCTTAGGTCACTGAGCAAGGAGGAGGTGCATCCACATACTTGATTGGCATGTATCCTTCATCAGAGTTCCATTTAGTTATTAAAGCATGTTTCCTCATCACTGACAACAGCAGATGTTAGGACAGCATCCAGTCAGTTGAAGTTTCCTAGCAGTTGGCTATGAATCTGTTCAGTTCTGTGCCTTCCTCTCTTAGACCCACAGTTATTATTTCTTTCTCTGTGAAGTGCTGAGACAGTGAGAAGTGTCTAAAAGTTATGAGCTGACAAATGAAAAGGAGCTCTTACGAGAAGACTCTGTAAAAAAAGAAACTCTCTCTCCCCCTCCTCACCGACATTACACCTCCTCGATGATACAGCAGGGAGCCTCCAGATTTTAATATCTCTGAGACACTTGTAAATGTGTTCTGTGAAATCCTCCGAGGCACTGCTTTTCTGGGTTACTGAACTCACCCTTTCATTTTGCCTCTTCATATCTCTTTCCTTTTCTTCCGCAGCCCACCAGCCCCAAATTTGGAAAGGCAGATTCCTATGAAAAGCTAGAGAAACTGGGAGAGGGTTCATATGCTACAGTTTACAAAGGAAAGAGCAAGTAAGTAGCGTGGAATCACTGTCTAATCCAGTTACTCTTCTTTAAAGTTACTGGGAATCACTCATGGATGCAGTGAATATTACATTTAATTATACAACAGCATTTCTGTGTGGCAATGAAATAATTAAATGGTTGCAGAACGTAGGTTTTATGTAAATAATATTTCTTGTCTGCAAAGCTGCGAACCTCACAAATGCAATGTAATTTCCTTTACTTTAATCACTATAGGATGAATGTTTTTATGCCATGATTCAATAGTCTTCGTTCACATTTCATGGTTTGGCGCTTTCCTCGCAGGTTTTACTAATTAAATTCTTGAAAATGAAAGGTTCGCACACTGTAAGTGTACAAAACTCCACAGACTCTAATCTTCTCAGTAATGATGTTATTTGGCGTCGCTCTTAAACTACAACAGCTTTGATTGGTGAGCTTCATTCAGTTGTAATCCCGTCGCCTTGTACCCGCGTCTCACTCCACTGCCGCCAAATTACATTTCTCTGGCTTAAATATCCTCGCTGGTCCCTGGCTTCACTCAATTTAAGAATTTTCCTTTATTGTCACAAAAATAATTTTTTTTATTTTTTATTGTCAGTGTAGTATACATTGTATACATTGTGTGTGCTTCATGTTGCTGCCAGGGTGAATGGAAAACTAGTGGCCTTGAAGGTGATTCGACTGCAAGAAGAAGAAGGAACACCCTTCACAGCCATAAGAGAAGGTAAGACATTTATGTGGATAGAGGCACAGATGCCATGTTTTTCTTTCCACATTAATGGTTTCTCGCTTACATAAGCTACTTTAATATCACTACAAAAACAGCTCATTATCACAGTTCAGCCCAGAACTGCAAATGATAACAGCAACGTAGTGTCCTCGTGAACCTCAACAGTCATAAACGGTAAATATCATAATCTAGAAATAAGGACCGCTTAAAACTGCAATCTGTGTTAACTTTCCCTGCCTGATCAGAAACCCTTTAAGCAGCTTTACTGTCTGTGTGGAACTAGAGAAAGCAAAACCAGGGGCCTATCAGAAAGCAATGGACAGGGAGAATATGGAACAGGGCCTGGAGAGGTGACAGTATTGTCTGAGAGAAGACGACTGAACGTCAGTAGAAGCAAAACAGAACTGAGACAGGTGTAACAGTAAAGATGCAGTGAGCAGAGGTAATGAAGACAGATGTGTCTAAAAACATGTGGACACCAATCTAAACCAACGGACAGTGCACAAGAGAGGTGAAGAAGAGAGTGCAGGGAGGGTGGAGTGATTTGTGACGGTAGAATATCTGGTCGAGCTAGAGGTGGAAGATCTGCAGATGTTATGATGTCACTGGGAGAGACCAGAATGGACATTATTAGTGTATCAGGAGGACAGCTCAGGTTGAGTTGTTTGGAGGCAAAGTTTGAGAGGCAAGGCTGAGATGGTTTGGACATTTACAGAGGAGAGAGTGGATATGCTGGGCAATCGATGTTAAAGATGGACGTACCAAAAAAACAAACAAACAAAAAAACAAAGGAGGAGACTACAGAGAAGATTCTTTCATTCATTCAGCTGATTTGGTTAAAGAGGATATTAGAGACATGGAGGCAACTGAGCCACTCTGGTGACCCCTAATGGGAGCAGCCACAACAAAAATGCTGCCATCATTCAGACATCTTTTATTCTTCTAATAAGAAGGAAACTGCTCAGTGGATCAAGGCTAATTTGTAATCGCTTGAAATCGTGACTTTTCAGCATTCACTTCTAAAACACATTTTGGTGTTTTTGATGGCTGTCTGGTGCTTGGGGGAGTGAGCTCTGCTTGAACAGGACTGGAGATGGGATGTCTGGTAAACACTGATGTTGTGGGCTGAATGAACCGAGACATTAGAAAAACTCAAAGTCAGCCGACTAGAATCATGTGAATTGTCTTGTTACAGTATGAAATTCACAGCTCGTAGGGTTTAAAATGATCTGCTGTAACAACATTTTAAATATCGCGGTTTGTGGTAACAGCTGGTTTGTCCTGTATAGACTAGAAGTTCAGAGCTCGTGCTTGCTCGGCTTGGTTTGTCCTGTCACTTGTGTCTGTGAAGCTCTTTGTTTTACTGACTCCACTGAAAGAAGATACAGTCACCTCCACAGGAGGAACTGGTATTTAAATTTAGATGAGAAAGTGATGTCGTCTGTTTGATCTGCATATGATCCACGTCTGATAAAGTAAGAGCTGTCCTAGACTCCTCACATACACAGTTAAAACTCTCCCTATGAGAAGATCAGAAAGAGCATTTGAAATTGAACTAATTCAGCAATTACTGAGCGGTAAGCTTAAAGCACAGATATGTGAGCAGCATTACAGACTGCTGCTGAATAAAGTCAAACACACAGAGTATAAGACAGTTGTGAATGTGTGTTCATGCAAAACTCAACACACTCGAGCCATTACTGCGGATGTGTGTGTGAGGCAG